>CAWUPM010000265.1:0-139106 GCA_963924295.1 Dioctria rufipes
AAGAAAAAGCCTGCAATTCATACTATTTACATTTATATTCCTATATTAGATTGGAAATTTCTAATTATTGGCAATGCCAGTAAAATTTGTCTAAATAATTTTGTAATTGAATAAGCAAGACAAAATCAATCAAAATTGCTCATTTCCAGAATAGTTAACATTTCAGAGTCTCGAGTTATGAAAAAATGTACATAAAATGCGGTGGTTATTCCCCTTTTTCTTTCCTATCTATGGGGAAAGACATGTTATGCCACTTAAATGAATTGAAGTAAGCGAACTGATGTTGTTGATTTACTTCAATACTTGATCACAATACTAGGGCAATATTTACTTAAAACCTTAAATATGTGTACTCGTATAATGTTGTTCCTAGACGGAGGGGCTCCCCTATTTAGATATTTCCAAACATCATCAGCGAATTAGTTTCAACTAAACCAAGGGACTAAACCTTCTAGTGCTGGAACTAAAAGTACGGACCTGATACGAGACCAAGGACTGAATTCTGATAAAATCTGTGACAATTTGACAATTGCGCAGTAATTGAATATATTCCAAACAACAAAGTAATGAGCACATTTTATTGCGAAGGCGTATCCAAAGAAGGAGGAAGTATGTAAAATAATTGCTGAAATGTTATAACGAAAGTAACGTGTCCGGTTTGCTGCTAAAACTGTGTTTTTCTTTTTTTAATAATACTATAATATTATAATAAATTTATTATTTTTATACATACTTTGCATATTTCATATCACTTGCATATGACAAAAGTCACAGCGGCAAGGGCTAATTGACTTCAGTTGCTAAAATTGTCATGAAAAAAGTCATATGTCATGTCATCAAGTTTTTTAGGAATCGGTCTTTCGAAAATAAGTTACATTTTAACGTTAAATGTCACTTTTTATGGATGAAGTCATGTTGTAAGAGTCGCATTTTCGGAAAAAGTTACATCCAAAAAGAAGGAATGTTCTTTTTCTGATTTATTTTGAAACAATTCACATAATTAATTAATATAAAACTTTGCTTCTATTAACAAAAAAGATAATTTAGATAGTGCAGTTGCCTCAAACAGGATTTCCCTAGTTTATACCAATTTATATTTGCAAGCACTGACCGAACACTTCATCTCTGTTTTTTTAATTGATATGAAGATTTTAGCAGGCACTAGTGGCACTATAAAACTTTGCACTAAATAAAGTTCAAAGATAAATAGTTTTGAAAAGAATTACTTCCGTAGTTTAGTTAAATTTCGCAAAAGAAAACAAAATCACATTTGACAATTCTGCACCCAGCTTTGACAAATCTTCCTCCCGGCATCTCACTTACTCCTATGTATAACCTCCTGCTCTTGACAAATTACGCTTATGTACACGAATTTTACACGATTCAACCATTCCTGTTTGCTCTATATTCTAAGGGTTACCCTCGATCACGGTTCATGTCAACTCCATTTAGTTTCCTGATGGATATGTGGACTGCAAGCAATGTGTCAACGTTTTTTTTTTTTTAAAAAGGAAATTTAAGTTCGAAAATGGGACAAATCGGTAAAATCCTTCATTGGATTGCATACAAAAATTTACGTTTTCACAAAGGTATATAGAATACATGCAATTCCCATTATGAACCACGTGCCGCAATTAGTGACGAAATATCGTGAAAATGTATGGTAAGTCATAGACTAAAATAACTAAAAGAAGGGACATAGAAGTGTTCCGATTATTTTCCATATAAATATACTCGGCGAGAAAAGGAAGGAAAAAAGATTTAAAAAAATAAAGAAAACATCAAACCCTTTTTGAACATTTTACGAATAAGAAAAAAAATTTGAAAGCCAAGATTACATGCAACGAAACGGAATGGCAAACGTTTCATTTTCGTAAATAAATAAGAAGGGGCGTAGTTATCACGTTTTACTCTCAAAAAATGTTCCCGCGCTTTTGTGAAATCTTATGAGAAATATCCAATGTTTTTTATAGCATAGCCATTGTTTGTTAGTGTAATTTCTATATAATTTGAGCAGCACGTTTTTCTGTTTACATTCGTTTTGCTATGAAGAGATTAAGTGGGAGAACTCATGCTGGATTCTCTGATATTTTCGGGAAAATTGAGAATTTCATTTGAGAGGAATTTTACATCTCCTTTCAGCATCTTGGTCCAAGCGAAATTTATCTTTTTCTTAAAAATGGGAGGTAGTTTGACCCGAAGTACATTATTATGAATAGTTTGATAAGATTTTAAGGGATTCAAGAATATTTTGTTATTCGGGTAATCCTACGTTCTCTCGATTTATGTTTTTAGCTCGTTGTCTCGGTTGCACTACAATAGTGTATAGCCAAGTTCTTTCCCCCTATTCATGCAAAAGACGAAAATATATGAAATTAATTATTTCATTCTAAAAAACACGAAAAATTTCCTATTTTGTTCGCCTGTGTCTCTACTTATCCTTATTTATACTTTGGTAAAGTACTCTCTGCGCTCTTTCTGCTTTCCTATAGAAATCTATATACATTAGTCACGAAATTACGTCACAGAACATGTTCCAAAATTTTAATACGAATAACTTGTATTCTATATGCCTTGTATTTGAATACTGTCTGAGAACGCATCTACGTAGTGAGCTGAAATTTTGTATACGATGTTTTTATAGATATAGGTCACTTGGAGTGGTGAAATTTTGCACACTGTGCTTTCATAGAAATATTTAATGTCGTTTGGGCCATATCGAGCAACTGTTTCTTGGTGTTACCCACTGACTTATAATAATGGACCGAACCGACCAATTTGCTATTTCATGTTGTACAAAAAATATTGTGTTTCTGTATGTCAGAGTTTGAGTAAATTTATTACATTAAAACATATAAAACACAACCAAACAGATGAAATTTTACATCCGAAAATCGAATAAAATTAAAAAAATATTATTATTGTGTTCGAATGATATTATAATTGCTTATAAGCACTTTTATAAGAAATTAAACTCATTCCGACTTTAATTTTCAAAAGGTTATTTTTACCTGTATCCTGTGTATGTGCAAGAGAGACGGAGCACGGTAAACACTATCTTTACTTTATTCTTCCTGCGGTGATAAAATTTGCAACCAACATAAAAACATCAAATGGCATTCGAGAACTTGCAGTAAGCGATATTTTATGTTGGTAGCTCCAACTCTGCCATAGCGCGAAAGAGATAACTATAAAACTCGTGCCATTCTTTCCTATAAGGAAATGACAATACGCTCAGTCCATTGTTATAAGTCAGTGGTGTTGCCATATAAAAATTTAGGGTTTTTACGCATATTGTAAAAGCCATCTTGACGTTTTCATTATACTGAAAAGTTCTTCAGATTATGAAATTGTGAATAATTATTTTACTGTTCTAGTAATATATGCGAAAGAATTCCTGTATATGTACCTACTTACATACACGATAATTTTCCTAATTCGTGCACCTTAGATGATATCATATAGGGTATTCTAAGTTTGTACTTCCGTTCGTATCGCATAGAAGTAATGATGACAGAGCAAAATGGATTGAACACTCAAGCATAATTGATTATTGCATGTCCGTCCGCCCGTTTGTCCATCTGTCCGTTTATCTGATATCGATAACTTGAGAAAGCGTGTACTTAGAGAGTTGAAATTTTGCCACTGGCTTAAAAAAAAAAGTAAATTTAAGTTCGAAAATGGAATAAATCGTGTATATCTTTCATGGGGCTGCCTTTAAAATATAGTTTTTCGCTATATATTTGGAGATTGCCTGAAAATGCATCTCCGTAATGAGCTGAAATTTTGTATACGATTTTTTTATAGGCATAGTTCACTTAGAGCGCTGAAAGTTAGCAGACGGCCTTTTTCATAACAATAGTAAATAAAATAACCTTCTTGGTGTTGCAATATAAAAAATGCCTATGCTTGATGAAGATTTTTTTGAATTTTTTCACAATGGACCAACTCTAATCAATATTATTACCAGTTATAAAAGTGGATATGGTTCACTTTAGCAATAAACCCGTCATATACAAAAAAAAAAAAATGAACAAAAAAAAAAACCCTGCACTGTCAACAATCGAACCCATACCCTCCCTTCTCGAGGACTTTGACCTGCCGCCCTACTGACTGAGCCAAATTTACTTACTCAATTTGGGCCTTAAATGTATATTTAAACGTAATTGTGTTCTATCTCACAGCTATATATGGACGCTTAAAAATTAATCGTGATTGTTTCAGATTTTTTGATGGGCTTACAAAATGCTTGATTTCGGAAATCTTGGCTGGACTTGCCGAACTTAAATGCTTGTAGAATTTGAAGGAAGTACCCGCATTGGCTCAAATAAATCTTAAACGATAAAGCAGGAATGTCAAAAGTCATTTCTTTAAATAGACTGTCCAGTTTCTTTCTGTGGCCCCCACCAGGAGGCCTCTAATGTACATTACATTTCCAGGACATTTTAACTTCTTTTCCGTGAATTATTTACAATACTATGTAACATCCCCCCCCCCCCCCAAAGGACACATTTCCAACTCCTGGCTGAATATGCAAAGTTCAAATATGCTAAAACTTTTAAAGTTTTTCCGCCATGAAAATCGAGAATGCAATTTAAGGTTTCTTATTAAGAGCGACCATTTTAAGATACATGGACATGGAAACGTATCAAATCTTTTTCCGAAATTTATTTTTCTTGGGGTAAACTCCATATTTCCATAGAGATATTTGGTTAGCGGGGTGTAAACCTTCTCGGTTAATGAATTTCAATGAGATGCGAATAATGCTTGCTTATTTTCGCGCAGTTCCTTTGGGAAAATCCCTAGTTAACAGGAAAGCGTTTCATAGCATATTAAGTGTGTTGAATTCAGCATTACACAAGGCATAAAGCTTACCTTGGGGAATCTTATCATTATTGAAAACTTCTTTTTGATGTTAAGATGTATTAACTTTATTTTGTTGTTGTTGTTGCTATTATTTTGTAAAGTAGGTACAGTGATAAAGGAATGATCATATCATCAGAAAATTAAAACGGCATGTTTCTTATCGACAAAGCATAATGATATTCAGGAAAATTCAGGAATTCATTGAGAAAAAGTAATTTAAACTTTTCCTTCGGATTATACATAAGATATGCTTTACTTTACTCATGTGCCGAGTGAGCTCCCACTGTACATCATCATAAGACTACATATTTTGTATATGAATCTTTGTTCCATTTTAATTTAACCATGCGTGGTAATGCCCAAGAAGAAATTATTTGACAAGGGGCAATACGAATCTAAGATATATTTTTGAATTTCAAATTAATTATTTTGAAACTTTCTCTATACTATTTATAGGGTTGAGTGTTAATAAAGAACTCGCCTTAGTAGAGAATGCTCATAACAGTAACTACGATCGAAGTCGGGCACGACTCAAACAAACTTTAACCCAACTGAACAACAACAAAAACATCATAACCAAACAAACGAGAAACAATAAACAGAAATTAAAGCAAGCAAAATACCACCAGTTGTCTGTTACAACATTAGCATTAAAGAATACACAGTTAACCAAAAAAGCCTCCTTGGACATTGTAAATTCCTTTTTAAGAAAATAAACAAAAATATTTTCCACATCATAGCTAACAATATCACTGATTTCAAGAAGATAAATAAATTCTTAGTTCGAACAAACACCAAGAGCTACCATTTCACACCCATAGAAAAAAAAAGCCACAATCACTCCTCATTAAAGGACTCGACAGTAGTTAGATCAAGAAGATATTTACCACGCACTCCTAAAACAGAAGCTAAACATTAACATAATCAAAATTTTTCAATAAAAAAATACAACTGCATCCAAATGATAATCCTAAAGACCTTTTCGGACTTAAATATTTGTTAAACCTGACAATAGTAGTAGAGAAATTTAAAACTACCAAGACGACACAATGTAAGAATTGTCAGAGATTTGGGTATGTTGGGATAAACTGCAACAAGCACTATAGGTGCGTGAAGTGCACTGAACAGCATAAACCGGGAGAATGTTCACTAAGAGCAAATCAAGGCAAAGAAGACGACAACGACACAATACAGCCAAGATGCATTATCTGCGGACAGCTCGGTCATCCAGCTAGCTATAGGGGTTGCCCTAAGCACATTGAATTACTACAGAGGAAGGAAAAAGCAGTCTTAGCGTGAAAAAATAAAAATGTGGCCTACAGAAAAACCCAATATCTCCTACATTCAGACCCTCAGAAATAAGACAAGTGAGGTAAAAATCCCAGCTTCATCTATTAATGATAATAAAAATGCCAATAACATTAACATGTTTAACCAAGAGTGCGAAACACTCTTCGGCATGAACCTTTTCTCATGTTTTAATAAAATTGACAATTTCCTTCCTCAATATCAGAATCTTCAAGACAGAAACTCTAGAAGACAAGCGCTTTTACAATTATTTCTCGACCTAACCCTAAATGGAAAATAGTGGGAAACTCTAAATTCACCTGTTAAATATCAATTCACTAATAACCATTGATAAACGATATTGTCTAGAGAGCTTTTTCGAAGCGCATAAATCTGACATAGTACTATTGACCGAAACAAAACTTAGTAAGAAATTTAATCCCCAATTTCAAAATTATAAAATTATTAGAAAGGACCGCAACAGCCAGCCCGGAGGTGGAACAGCCATTCTAATCAAGGAAAATATTAAACACACATATTTATTCCTAACTTGGAACAAATCGAATCTATCACCATCAAAATCAGCCAAGCGAGCAGAAAACTTTATCTGCCATCGCTCTACAACAGAAATGGCAGAGAATTGAATACATCTTGTCTTGGGAAATTATTGGACACAATCAGCAACAGGCAGAAAATAATCGGAGATGATTTCAATGCCTCACATCCTCTATGGAGCATCAATTCAACCCGTACCAACAAGGCTAGTAAAATTCTTCACCAATGTTTCACTGAAAATCTACTAAATTATGATTTAAGGCTGGAATCAACCATCCATCCTAGAGACCGAACTAGCTCCTATTTAGATTTCTACTTCCTTTCAAACACCCTCACCACGAATTACTCCCGTAACTTAGGAGACCAGCTGAGAACTCTGTATTTTTAATCGGATCATAATGCAGTAGAGCTAATCATTCAAATGAACAACATCACGCAAGCGCAACCTCAAAACATTTTAAATTATTCCGCCGCGCATGTTCCACGTTTCAACAGGCTAATCAACAGCTCTCTTGGCAATATTGATCTCCCGCTGTACAGAAATATTACAACAGAAGAAAGAAGCAGATGAAATAATCACTCAACTGGATCAAGTCATGCAAACAGACCGAACTGAAAGCGTACCAATAAGCATACTCAAGACTCGAGGAAATTTAATATTACCCCCCGAGATAATCAACCTGATTAAACACAAGAACAGACTGCGCAGAAATTGCCAAAGACATAGATATGACACTGATCAACACATTCTAAAAGCTCAAATTGGAGACATAACTACAATTATAAAAATAAGAATATCCCTACATCACGAAGACCACTGGAAGAAGAAACTTGCAAACATCAGTATGAACCATCGAACCTTCAAGCAGATAAAAAATATCGCTGGCATAAAATCCTCTATGGAACTACCTCAGCTAACCAATTCTGATGACCCAGATAGGCCGCTTATTAATAATAATGAAAAAGCTGACGCACTGGGGCTTCACTTTGTAGGAATTCATAAGCAAAACCTCAATCTGAATACGGAACTATCACGAATTGATCATCTAATTAACTCTACCTTTGGAAATAACAACACTCCTTTAACGTATTTTAATATAAACTTTCCTTCTTCCAATGACAATGCAAATAATGAAAATCATAGACCAAACCTCATCTCCTCAGCGGAAGTACAGCTGATAATCAAGACAAAGCACAACAAGAAATCATCAGGGCCTGACCAAATTCCGAACTTCCTTTAAAAAAAAACAACATCTAAAAATTTTTTGGCATTCTTAGCCATACTTTTCAACCACCTGTATAACATAAGTTATTTCCCTAGAAAATGGAAAACCGCACATATCATCCCAATTAGGAAAAGGGGGAAGCCATCCAGTAAGACCTCTAGCTATAGACTCGTCTCCGTCCTCTCCTCGATAAGCAAAATTTATGATTGTCTTCTTAAAAATAAACTGCAAGATCACATCGAAGATAATCACATAATTGCATTTTAGACAACTTCACTCCACTACTCATGCATTATCCATCCTCATGAACCACATAACCTCCAATCTCAATATTAAGAAAGCAACGCTGGCATTCAGTATTGATTCTCAAAAGTCTTTTGACACTGCTTGGATACAAGAACTCATATTTAAAATGAAAAACATCCACAAATTCAACGAACACGTATGTAGAAACATCTACAATTATTTGATCAATAGGAATTTTAGAGTAAAAATTAATAAGGAACTATCTAACATTTTTGGAATAGCAGCAACAGTTTTCCAAGCCTCTGTACTTGGCCCAGTCCTATATCATATATTTACTGCTGATATTCCGCAGCCAGTAATACCAATTAAAATCATCACATATGCTGATGCCATAATTTTATTCATCTCAAATTTAAAATACCTTCCCATGCAAAAACAAATGAACCAATATCTAGATACACTACATAAATTTTTTGTCAAATGGAAGCTAAAAATTAACACCAATATATGTCAAACCATGCTGATCAAAGAAATAAAGGACACCTACCCAAACATTGCCATACATATCAACAAACAGAACGTCGATATCCGTATAAACCAGAAAAAGAAATACACTAAGCAGCTCAAATAACTTGGAGTACTCTTCACAGAGAACCTTCAGTTCAATTCGCACATAAAAGAAAAAATCCAAAAAGCAACAAACGCCTTATCATCACTCGCCAAAATATTAAAACCTAGAACTTCAATACAAAACAGAATCAAGGTAATAGCTATAAACAGTTGATAAAACCAATTATATCTTACGCTTTTCCAATATGGTTTAATATTTCTTCAGCACAAATGGAGAAAATCAGAAAGTTCGAGAGGAAATGCTTAGCTTCCGCAGAAACGCAACAAAAGGATTAAAAATTTTAAGTTCTACTCACTTTGTAACCACAAAAGAATAGACCCTCACCTCATAACTAATGCGCTCAAATTTCTCAACAGACTAACTGAAATAGACAACCCAATACTTGAACAATACACGACTGAACTGGAACATAATAACAGAGATGTGTAAAAGCACAAAGCCTCCCATATTATCAAATGGTTAGAAAAAAAAACCATGCTATGTGATACCAACTCAAATTTAATCTACTATCACAAATCCTATAGAAGCAATAGAGGTCTACAATACAGACCAATTAACCTAACTGACGTCAGTGCATCAACTGATTGTACCTATTTATATGTATTAGTAGAGTATAATTATTTATAACTAATTACACTATAGTATAGCATTAACGAATGAAATGTTTCCTTATTCTTAGGTATTAAATACATGAATGGTCTGCAGTATTTAACTTACATAAGTTTAAGTCGCCACTAACCTATTTGGAATAATGCTGTCTGCAACTAATTATAATATTGGGTAACCCTAATAGCTTTTATCTTAGTTTTAATATAAGAATGGTCTAATATACCGGCCAATTTTTTAAACAACTAACTAACTGACAAATTCTTACTTGCTATCAATTATTCTTAGAGTATAATTATTTATAATTATTTGTAATATAAAATATCATTAGTAAATGTTTTCATAGTTTTTAGTTTTAAACATAAGCAAACATAAGATATCCTAGTTTTTATTTTTGTGCCATTTTCTAGGAATGATAAAACACTCATATTTTAAGAATCCATAAAATAAGCTAGAAATATAAAAAAATGAAACTACTAAATATCTGGTAAAAGCACTCAGGCCAGTAAAAAGATTGTTTGCAAAAAAAAAGATTGTAGAGAATGCCTATCAGTTTCGGAATTTTTTGTAAACCAGCATTACTGCATCCGGAAATCGCGCTTATATGTATAAATTTCCCTACTTTGAAGTGAAGTTTACTGATAAGTTCCGATGAGCCTTTTGATGAGCATTCGATGAACGTTTTCGTACTAAAAATACACTTGTGTTTCCTTAAAATTTCACTGCATGTCTTGTTTGTATTGATTAAAAAAATAGTAAAGTTGTGTAATATCGCATTCGTATACGTAAAGTTGTGTAGAGTACATTTCTACTATCAATTTCGGAAAATCTTAAACTTCTACAATCTGTCTCATGAGATGCAAACATGGAGACAATGGAATTGAAAACATTTTCCTAGGTTATTTCTTATTGCAACGCACTACACATATAGCTGATTCTCAAGTTAATTATAGAGTTGAGGTAAAATTTAAAGGAAACAGCAATATCCCAGAGTCAATCGATTAACGTAATTAAAGAAACGATTTTTTTTTAGTTATCTCACTTCCAGAAAGTTTAAGCCTTTTTATGCAAGTTTAAACATGTTTGAACTGTCTTGCTTTAATCAGTTTTATTGTGAACGATATTCCATTTGAACATATATTGATTTTTATGCATATATATCAAATATGACCGGATTACAATAATTCCCCATTTATGAAACAAATAAAAATAATTATAAACTTACCCACACACGAATGAATTATCAGTTTTGAAAACTCTGAAAAAAAAATTGCTTAGGTTAGCTTTTTTTTTATATTTATTTAATAATATTCTCAATTGTATTACCATTTTATCGATTAAAAAACATTTATTTCTGCTGCCAATTTAAAATATGAACTCAACACACAACACACCACCCATACAAAATATCACTGATTAATAACTATCAAAATTAAGTTAACTCACGCCCAAATTAAAATATGAGAATCTGAACGAGGTTTAAATTCAAAAATTTTATAAATATTTTTATTATAGATAGAATTGGTAGAAATATTTTTTGTTGTCTTTTTCAATAAATTACTACAAAAATATTATAATATGAAATTTTTCTATATTGATGTGCTGTGAGTTCAATAGGTTGATTAATTTAAGTTAGTCTCAGAACTTAATTTCCCACTATGTATTTAAAATAACGGAAGTTTTAATTTTTTTTTTATTTTCGTGTGCATTACCTGGCCTGAAAGTTTTTTTTAGCTGATTTCCTTGAATTTATTTTCAATTGCAGGACTCTATTTTGTTAGACACAATCATCGAAAAATTGCACTTAAAATGAAAAGATTCATGTTGTTAAGATTTTTTCAAAAAAAAGATAAAGAGTTTTTTAAATCAAAATTTATAATGAATGCGTTTTGAATTTAACACTATTTAGTTTATAATATTTGATTGTCGTAATCATATAATAAAAGAAAATTTTACAATTTTTAACACAAAAGCAAGATAACAACGTAAACAATTATTTGGAAAAAAACATATAATTAAAACAGTTGCTTGGTTTTTTAATTTGAAGGAATTCATGATCGGCTTGCATCGTAAACAAAATTTTCTTTATTTGAATTATTAATTCCTTATTAATTTTTAAATCTTTAAACCTCCTTCATTCTCCATCATTGATCTTTGATAAATTTTTTCAAATTATTTCTTTTTTACTGCCCTTTTGAGCAATTTTAACTTCTAAGCACGTTTCTGTCTATTCAGAAGGCTCGAGTTGAATTTCTTATTCCACTTTGATATGAGCACTACTAGGAAATACAAGTTCAATTCTGGTAAAGTATATAGGTTTTTCGGAAAAAATCTAATACAACGCATTCCAAATATTGTGGTATTTTTTATCCGCCACATTTGTCAGTAGCGAAACAAAGGACGAAAAAAAGATTTATCTAATTTAATTACTTTTGGTAAGTACAAATTTTCAAGAAGTTTTTCATATCAAAACTTATATAACAAGCAGAAAATATCCTCCCAAATCTGAATCTCAGAATAGAAAAAAAAACATCTTTGTAAAATTTAAGGAGTTTTATGTCAATGCATTATTTCCGAAGTAAATTCAAAATATTTTTTCTTAATGTATATCCATTGATTTAGCAGATTTTAATAAAACTACTATCAGGAAAACATCAGGGATAATTTTTTGAATTTTTAATCAATTTTTAAGATGTATCTTTACTTATATTTTTGTTCGTCTAGCTCGTATATACAAAGCGCACTACCATTTTAAGTTTTAAGATCGGAAAAACCGCTGGACTATAGAAAATTAAAAAAATTAAATACAATTTTTACTGAACAATGCTTTGAAGTTTTTCCATGCGAAAATATGTCTCGAATATTTATATGTTGCTTCTTGAGATTGTGGGTCATTTTATTTGATGTTTTAACGAATTTGTGTTTTTGATCTATTTATAAGCAAACAATTTTTTTGAGAAAGTATGGTAGAAAGTATACGTATGTCAGCTATATAAATTTTAATGTTAACTAAGCATTTTGCACAATTAAAGTACAAACGTCCTAACCATAATTTTTCTTCGTATACATAATATGCTGATGAAAGCCCTAGCACGGAGTGTTAGAACTTTGATTTTAATATGGAATTTGTATCTTTTAGGGAAGATTTGTTTCCAATTTATATTTGTTATTCTTATCTCTACACCAAGAGCAAGTATATCAATTGTTTGGTGAATCGATTTAAATATTATATTCTTTACAGGAAATATTATGAAAGTAAGATCTTTAATGCATATTTGTTTTACAGTTTAGGGAATAATTAACATGTTTAGAAAATGTATCCTTTGGAAAAATTTTCTTGTACAATAATTAATTTCTGCTGTTTGTCTGTCTGAGTATGGTCGTCTTTAACCACGTGTGGCTCAAGGTTCCTAAGGATATGGGACCCTCTAACAGAAATTATTTTTAAAATGCTTTGGGTTATCAACAGGATTAAAAACGTTAAATATAATTGCAAATACAACACGGTAAACACACCAATTGTAAGTTCAAAGGCGAGTATACCAATTTTCAATTCCGATAAAAAAGATATCATGAATCGGCGCTAAGGGTAATCTTCGTTGGAATGTCAGATTTAAACGGTCCTGGTCATGCGAGGTGGTTCAATTGTTTTTTATGCAATTACTAACAGATAGGTGCAAGTATTATCTTAACATGGCGCAACAGTATAAAGCTTTCCTCTAATTACCAATTAGAATTTGACCGCTGAAAGTATGCCATGAAAATATGTAAAAAATAAAAAAAATAATGGGGCTACAGACACTGTCGCTATATACAAGAACATTGACAGCTTTATATATGTTACTTTGTAAAATTTCGATTAAATTTCCTGCGAGGACTAGTTTCAGTAGGAGAAACGTACCAGCTAACCTATCTTGTATAACACATTGTTTTACTGTTTGAAAAATTAGTCATTAGTTGATCTAGTATAGTCAGGACTAAGGAGCCCTATGTATTACGGGGTGCAGGCAGGCTATGCGTAAAGAAACCACTTTGTCTGAGGCAGACTCTCTTTGTTTAATTAATTAATTCAGCAGGATTTAAATAATTTCTAGAGACTACTAGATCTGTTTAAAATGTTTTCTTGCAATTTTTGTGCTTTTAACCTTGATTTTGTATGTAATTCCTTATTTCTATTAGATCCAATTTTACTGTATATGTGCTTTGATATAAATGCATCTTAAATAATGTTTGTAGAATGTGTATAAAATTTGTTATGAATTCCTCGTTTGAAGTTTTTTTTTATATTAATTTAAGTGTTAATACTGATTATATGTGAGAAAATACGGTATATTTCTTATTTGCTAAATGCCTGACATAAACAATTTCATTTGATATATTTCTATTAAGAGACTGTATAGCACATTTTTGCTTATTAATTTTCTTTATTTTACGTGTTAACTCACGTGAATAAAAACATATTTCGTTTTTAAAATAAAAGCTACGAAATTCTGTGCATACCTTTTCCTTACAAAATTCATAACTTAATACGTATAAATGAAAAAAAAAAAAAAAAAAAAAAATTCTTGTTATTTGATTCGTAGCAAATTTTGAAATGTAACCTCTTGGGATGAAGGTGAGTTTAAATAGTTTAGAGGAAATTTGAAATTGATTTCGATTTTATAATACTAAAATGTGCGAAAAGAATCAATAACCTACCTACCTACTCGTCTTATTTCTAGTTTTGATATGGAATGCCTAAGCAATTTGAAAAACTAATTTTATTTTCTAAATTCTTGCCCTTAAAATGTATGGATGTAATCCTAATATAGTAGATGCAAAAGCATATAGTTAGTATATAAGTATATATTTAGCTAAACAATAATTTATATGTATAATTTTAATAATATAAAAATACTATTAATATCAATTGTTGATATTGCATTCAAAGAAATTAAATTCCATTTCTCTCGCTCAGATTCTCATCGCTTTATTTAAGCTTTTCCATGTAAAGTAAGCGAGTTATGTTTGTGATTTTGTTGTGGAATTTTAATGATATCAGTTTAATGGCCGTTAATTTTAAAGTGTCGGAAATAGTGTTCAAATTATATAAATAAATGCCTTCAATTGTTTAAAAGATAATTGATATATTAATATTATTAAAGATTAGAAAAATCAATATCATGTTTCTGGCATTTTCCAAGAATCATATTTTGGGTGAGTTTCTTATATTTGTGTGTATTTTCAATGAAGAAAAATTTAAATTACTTGTTGTAACGGTCTTTTTTGAAATTTTAGTACAAACGAATCGAAACAAAAATAAGTTTTAATTTATCTTAAAAGTAATATTGTAGTCCGTAAATCAATGAATTTGCTTAAACTAACTCATGAAGAGATATAGATACATAAATATAATTAAATTAACCGTTATAGGTTTGCGACCCTTATTTGAACGACAATTTTTTATCGTGTTTGCTAATTAATTTCAACATGAAATTGAAGCATATGAGGAAATTTTCTTTTTTATTTAAAATTATATACATAACGCGCCACCGGAATAATTCTTTTATTAACAATTCTGGGATTCATAAAAACAAAACTTTTTAATCAAATGTAAATTTCTATTCTTTGATGAATACGGGTTCTGATAAGATCCTATTGTCATTCCATAAGCGTTTTCGTACTCAAATAGCATGGTACGAAATGGCATGCTGATCACATGCTCACTTTCATGAAATTGAAATTTTACTCTGCAACAATTGTAAATAAATTTATTGAAAAATTTCGTAGTTTTTTGTTACGAAAGGGCAGAAATTAGAAAAGAACAATAGAAAAATTTTCGAGAAATTTGCAATTTAAACATAAAATTAAAAAAAAAAATAGATTTAAAAAATTAGAAAGGTAATACGGAAACTATAAAAATATGTATGGGTGTGCGATGTGACAGGATTTATTAAGCTTAGGCTTAGGTAACATTTCCGCATAGATAGTACTATAACTTTTCGTCATTCATTTGACAACTGACAAAACATCTAGTTGCGAACTAAATGTCGGAAGATTGGGAATTTTCACCTATTGCACAATTTAAAGGGGATTAGGGAAAAATATAATGTTTTCTTTTCAGTAGATGATGTCTGAAGTGTCATCTCTAATTTAATGTTTTAGATGTTTTAACTAACTGCTGCCAGTCTCAAGATGAGCTAAATTTAATACAGTAAATAGTACTAAAAATAATAAAATAGATATATATAAAAAAAAAACAATTATAGAAATACCTAGAAACAATACCTAATTAAATAATTTTTTATTGCCCATTTTTTTATAACTACCCACTTTAACCATATTTTCTTATTTCACGGATATCATGTGTTCTTCGCAGAGCACTCAGAACTCAGAACCGTGCATAATGTGATAGGATATAAAACATTTGGTTATATCAAGACCAGTAAATTATGATATAAAAATGAAAATTTTTTTAGTGCACATGAAAATTTTAAATTTTATTTCCCAAGAAATTTATAAATCAGGTAAAAATTTCGAATTTTTTCAAATGTATCCTTTTTAAATAATAACATGTTGAAGAAAACATTGCCGTTTGCAGTATCATCACATTAGATCGCTAGAGTTGCGGAATATAACATGAGAGGTGGAACCCCCACAACAATAAAAAAAAGTTAAAAAATGTATGTATTTTATAAAATCTTTAAAAACTACTCTCAATTTTGTTCGTTGCCTAGATTGTGGGATTACAATTCTCTATGTATTTTCTTTTGAAGTTTTCCCCGGCGAGAGCATACTACAAGATTTATATCTTGAACAGCTGTTCAATACACCTTTATTCTCTAGGGTGTAAATAACAACGTGCTTAGTTATTGAAAAACGTAAAAATTTATTTTTCCTTCAGAAAAAAAAGCAAGTATATTTCTATTTGTCAAACACATGCTCAATTTCCTTAAATGCCACATGCAATTCTTTCTTTCAAAATTTGTATTCATTTTTTATTTTTATTTTTTTTTTTCAAACGACGCGTACTCTGATGGTTAACCTCTTTCTATTGAACAGCTGTTCAAGGGTTTTCCCTAGCAAATTAGCGAACTTATTTGCCGAAAATCTATCGAATATGATATTATATTCAGTGGAATGCAAAGTTGTTAGTACTTTACTGACGTGGTGAAGCCAATCAATCCAGACATTAAGGGTAATAAGACTACAAATCGCTTTCTAGGATAATTTATGTAATTGTAACAAGGCAATATTCCAAACCGAAATGAGGAATCAGCTGAAAAAATGAGTAAAGCTGAATACTATCGTTGTCGTTTATCTTTAAAAGTAAGTATAAGGTTTCCAAACTCTCAACTTTTTGTCAACCCACTACATATTTTTAATCAGGATGCATTTATATGGCAACGCACTGCACACACCCGCCAGATTATAAAGTCTGCAGACTGCAAAGTCCCTTAAATTAAACTGAATTATTTCAACAACCGATTTTACTCAAAATATCATGACCATGTAATAAAAATAATCAATTGCTCTTACGATTAGAGTGGGAAGAACTGGGAATTGGGGAGTCCTTGTCAAAAATTCAGATAAAGCAGCAAAGTGGCATTTTCCGAATTTCTTCCGATATAATTGAATAAAGTAATAAATTGCTTGCAGTAAATCAGTTGATGAATGTTATTATATAAAACCGCGATTACTCTCGCAACCCTTAAATCCCTGTGCACTGATGTATGCAAATATCGATGGAAAAAAATTTTATATGGTCAATGGGGCTAGTAGAAATCTGGCATACCAAAGGAAATTTTTAAGATGTAAGATTTGAGCAGGAAATTCTCGGTATGCTTGGTATGTTCATGGGTTTTTTTTAAGATCTATAAATAATATTGTACGAAGCTTCTGAAATATAACCTCTTCTCTTAACACCGAATTTTTCTTGCAGAAAAAATGCAGCTTCCGGACAAAAGAAATTTGCTAATCGTGTCATAATGCTAGTTCGTCATTTCCCCTGGAAAAAAAGAATGTCGTGGTACTTTGACTGCTAAAGTTCTTGTAATTGAAGATTTAAGTAGATTACGAAACCCATTTCTACAGCACCCGAATAGAGTTGCTGCTTCCATCGTCGGTCAACTTAAATTTATATGGCGATGTCATTAACAAAAGATTGCATTCATATTCGCTACATAGCCACTGTACCCTATGCAAAGATCCCAGGGCTTAGCGTAGAATCTCTTAGGGAAAGAAAATTCAATTTTGTCCTTGCAGCTATGAAGATTGTTCATGAATTCACGAATCGGAATAAAACAAACATGGGACGCGAACATCTAGAATAATATGTAAATTTATCCTTCTATCGTCTTTAAGTAAAAGTAATGGCGGATTTATGTTAATCCACTTTCAATTAAACCAAATCTTAACGAGCACTTTCGAGCTCTTCTCCAGTTTTTCTGAGCCATTTGTTTGCAATGTAGAATGCTCCGTGATGTGAATTTTTCGAGGCGAATTAATCGTTGGAAAATGTTTCAAAAGCACGAGAGCAACTCCTGCGCTTTGATATTAAAAAGGAGCTCAATTCGACTAGCTAGGGCGGCTCCAAAGTCCCCGACTCCTAGCTATTGATTAAACGGATGCCGTGAGCGCGAGGCTAGTACTTTTCAATATTCATCTTCGTCGGGTACTACGATGGTGAAATGAATCTCCGGCACAGCACACGTATGTACCGCTTGAAACTATGTTGTTGTTGTTATTTATTTTTTTTTTTGAGTTCACAGTTTGAAGAATTTTGTGTTTTTCTTCTCTAACGACATTTGTCTGACTTGTGAAAAGAGAACTTCGTGACTGTTCAAAACTTCCCTGAAAAGGATTCAGAATAACTTTGTAAATAGTATGTTCACCAGAGTTAAGTACGTACACATGAGTAGAATGTAGTCATTATCATTGCATCTCGTAAGCTCGTTTTTTGTTTTTTTACTTTAGAATGAAAATTCATACGAAAATCGATGCTGAACCACTGCAGCACTCAAGAAAAAAGAACTAAGTTACCTGAGCCCTGGTTGAGTGTACAGCAATGCGGCAGGATGATTTAAAATTGATTGATCAGCATCAAGGGGCAGTTCCTAGCACTTCGTCAGGACTCGACATCAACTTATTGCAAACAAAGCATATCTTATTTGTTTATTGAATTTTCCAGGTTCCTGTTCCTGCAAGTATGTCAGTGGTCTGATCCGACCTGATTAAGTTTCGACTTTTCTGCCAAGTACCTATTGCCCTAGGCATCTCTTTTGGGCTTGTCTTTACTTTGAGGAAAAGTTTATGTACCGTCGATTTCTTAACATTTCACATGCTTTTTATTTACATAAAGTTATTTGGTATGGTATTTCATATGTACTTACAGAAATTATGTATGAAACTTGCAAATGCTTTCAGTAATATGAACATACTAAGAGCAGCTCAAATGTTCCCATTTATTACGGTTATCTCTCTCAATCGATATTCAAAGAAATGCTCCAATTTTGAGAGAAATTCAGAATGATGGGAAATACTCGAGACTTCTTGAAGCATGCTAATATTCATGGCACCTCACCTGGTGAAGCCAAGCAAATCACAACTACCATACCAAATTGATACAACTCGTTGTACTACACAATTATCAAAGTACGTACACAGAAAAAAATTTGTGGGAAATTTGTAGAAAATTTGAAATGATTCATATAAATATTTTCTTTGTTTATTAGCCATAGAAACCATTTGGCTGATTGTTCTAACTTCAATTATATAATGTTTATAAACTCTTGTTTATATAATTCATAGACAATGTTTTTGAAACTCGAAATTTATTATCTGCTAGTTGTATTTGATTCATAACCAATTCTCTTTGATTTAACATATATGTTTAGTTATATTTAATACTTATTTCTGCAAATTAAAGAGCCTCTCATAGTTAATTCAACGACGGTCTATATGAATCTAACAAATATGTTTAGTTAAATTTAATACTTATTTCTGTAGATTAAAGAGCCTATCATAGTTAATTCAACGACGGTCTATATGAATCTAACAAATATATTTAGTTAAATTTAATAATTATTTCTGTAATTTAAGGAGTCTATCATAGTCAATTCAACGGCGGTCTATATGATTTTGCTAGAATTTAGTATATAAAATAACAAACATTTTTGTAAAGCAGAGATTTTGGTTTATTGACTTCACAAAACTTTTTGTTTGAATTTTCTAACTGGATATATTAAAAGTATACAGCTCATTTATATAATTTATATAAAATCAGTAATCCTCCAATATTTTTTTGCACTATATAAATGAATTTTTATTTCAATCTTGTAATAAATATTTTCGAACTTTCCGATTAACTTTGTATAAGAAAAAGTTGTTGTAGATGTCAGTCATTCTTATAACTTCAGTTTATGTAAGCCATATTCACAATATATTCTCATCAATAAAATAATAACATACTTTTTTTTTTAAATTCTTTATTAAAGTGATAATTACTATACAGGTATTGTAAGTGAAATAATATAATAATTAGAAAATATTTAAAGTTTTTAGTTGGACATAGTTCTATGCAAAAAAATCCAGAAATCATAGACATACTAAAATTATATTAAAGTCAAAAAAATTAATCAAATTCCTTAATTTCTTAACATTTTCATTATTAATATTTTTAACTTTTAAAAATATTTTAAGATAAGTTTTCATGGCGTTTTTCTCTAAATACATGTTAAAATAGTTTTTCAAAATGATTAAATCTAGCTTTTATTTTTTTGTAAATATTATTGCCCTTGAAGAAATAAGATATTGCTTCATTAATTCTTTACATATATGCATTACAAACGTAAAATATCGGACACATTTTTCTTTATATTTCTTTTGGGTGTTGAAATGCCTATTTCTATAACATCGATAAGATTATTTTGTCATTGCATCTAATACTATTTATTATTGTGACACATAGTGATAAAAAGCTAACAGTATTTTTAACAGAATGGTACCTTTGGCTTTATTAATTGTACATTGCCGCGCACAGTTATTGCGCTCGTTGGAGAATATCTGACATGGTTTGGCTCAAAACAATATGACAAACCTGAGTTCATCGATCTAATTTCGTAACTGTGAAAATGCTTGTCATATTTTTCTATGCTGATTTTCTCGCAGATTATTAAACATTTATTTGTATCATTTCCTAGCTCTAGAACATATTTTAAGGAAAAGAATGAAAATAGGCCTGTCTTTTCAATTACAATTATATCCTTTTTTTTTTATAAAGTGTTATAATTATTTATTTGGTTGCTACAACATAAGATATCTAAACTTTTCTTGTCGATTGGTCTTGAGTTTATGTCATAAAAAGTGGAAAGTTGATCCATGTCAGTAGAAAAGCTTTTCCCAATTTTGTAAATGTCGTTAAAATTATTCCACTTTCGTTCAAATAAGTTTAATGGAAAAGAAAACTCTAGCTTTTTGGCCATAGACAGTGTGATGTTTTTTCTGGAAGTTATAGATGTTGCGTAAGACTTTAATTCTTTATGCTTCGCTTCGAATCTCATACACCAAAGCTTCCGCATAGGTCCCATTTTCTTAACTACTGTTGGATAATGAGTAATAAAGTGGTGCTTAGGGGATAAAGTTATTTTAAATATTTTCATGTATTTTTCATGATGGTCTTTTATTAAATTTTTCAAATTATTAATATCACTGTCTTCAAAGGTAGGCATCATACAAATGTCTATTAGTCTTAGAAGTAAAACTAAAAAATGCCATACCATTTCATTTCTTGGGACAAATGTGCCAATATAAAGAGGTAAATAATGTAAAAAGCATTGCATCTCTGATGCCGACATTTTCAGACTTCTTTTTTTTTATATGTTCTTGAGTTACATCTTCATATAAATTCTTTTTATCAACATCGTCATGGAAAAAATATCTTTTTTGTTTATTTAAGTCGTTTAATGTAAAGTAGTTCTTTTCATTTATCAAAAGGTCTAATATTAAAGCGATTTCGGTATGACATATACCTTCATAATTGTCAGTTACATTAAAACTCAAAATTTTATTAAAGGGACATACTTCTTTTATACCTGTACTTGTCAAGTCGTCTTTATCGATATCGTGGTAGTAATTTTCCATCGTTCTAAGCAGTTTCTCATTTTCCGTAGTTTGCTTTTTCATCATGCCTTTATCAGATTTACACATCCTACAAAAAAAGTTTGCTTGAAAAGATCTAGTAAATCCCAAAATGTTATTGAGCCCAAGATTATCTCCCGTAATGGCAGCTAGGACCAAGTGAACTCTCATTTTTTTCTCTTCTACATTGATTTCTACTCCTATTTCTTCCAGAAACTTTAAGTCGCTTACGAGAGCATTGAAGTTGTTTTGTAACCCGAAATTAATATCAGTTATATTTGTTAAACAACAAGGAAGTATATTTTCCAACCTTGAAATTTTACCAGGATCAAGTAGGGGGAAAGACAAATAAATAGCGCCTATTTTATTAATACCACGTTTTGAACCGAGAGGATTGTTTACCTCAAAGTCATCCTGATATAAAATATAGGGTATAATTGTAGCATGGTTCAGGTCCTTAACCTTTTTTTTCCAAATTTCGCCTTGAACTATATTAGAAATTTGAAACTGTTTCAAGTTCTTCTGGTTTTCAATAATGGAAGTAAATATGCCCGGAAGTTCAAAAAATTGTTGCAATTTTTCCTTGAGTGCCCTGTGGTTTCATGATTGCCTGCGTTGAAAATATTAATGCTGTTATCAATCGAAAATTCCTTAGGATGGAAATACAACAGCTCTTTTACTAGACAATTCTTAAATTTGTGTTCTGTGTCAATACTTTCAAAAATCTTATAGATCGAAGTAAAAATACCAGATATGTTGCCGTAATTTGAACTTTTTTGTTGCTTACAAGAACATAGATTGACGACATCAATTATGGGAGTTAACACAAGATTCTGTACATCACAAATAATGTCTTTTGCAACTTTTCTGGATAAATCAATTCTTCCGTAATATTTCATTGCGAAATTCATGAATTTATTTTGAATATTCTCTAATGAAATCTCAGCTTCGTCGTTACGATTAGGTTCATAATTATCAATATCTTCGTAAGTTTTCGGTCCCTGAAACATATTTGGTGGTGTCTTAACCAAATTAGTTATAGGCATTTGTTTCCTTTGAGGTTCAATCAAACTTTTATTTTTGTCTAAATTAGGTAAATCTGCCGCATGCGTCCTTTTTAAGTGCCGTTTGAAGGAGTATGAACATTGAAAAGATTGCGGGCACATTGTACAGTAAAAATGTGACGTGTTCATCAATTTATGAAAATACTTCAAGTGTTTTAGATATATATCTACATCAAAGAAATTAACTTGGCACAGAAAACATAACATAATGTAAAATAATATTAGGTATGTACATATATAGTGAAAGAAGAAGCAATATACATAATATATATAATTTTTTTTTAAATAATAGAAATTTTAGATTATATTATGAAATTTAAATTTGTTTGTTTTATATTACTGTAAATCGTTGAGTAAGGATGATACTGCACTAGATTTTTTACCTGTTATAGGAATTTCATAAAAATACTCTTGGATGAAATTCCACGCCTGCTCGCATTCCTTTGGATATTCCAAGTTGAATACAAAATAAATTTGGAAGGTCACTGATAAGGCCTTCAAAAAGTTGTCAGTCTCATATAGAGTATCATTGAAGAAAATGTACAGATGTTTTAAGTTCGATGACTCTCCAACAAGTAGAATAAAAGGTTGAACATGAGGGTCATATACTCCCGTCTTTTGCTTCCTTTTATCAAGAATGGAAGGTATATTCTTAGCATCCTTTATAGAAAACGAAAGGAGTTATATTATCCATAAATTAAACCTTATAAAGAAAATATACCTCAGTCAAATAGCAAAAGGAGTTTTGAGCATCGAGTATCGAAGGCTTCCAAAGTTTTTTTTCAGTGTGAACAACGTGAGGAATTAATAAGGCGTTCAAAAGATTCGCTGTCAAAAAGTTCTGTAAATCTGTATATATGTTGAAGGTATTGAAAATTTCAAAATAGACAAAATTGTTTATAGAAATATATATAGTGTTTTCAAGCTGGTTTTATTTGTTTAGCTATAGTTGACTGTCTATTTTAAATTTTTAAAAAATAAGGAAATACCCTCTCGTAATCACTACATCCTTCTATTTAAAAGTGAAAATTTTAAGCTTTTTGGATGCAAAATTACCTTAAAATTTGAAAAACTCACCTGCGTTGTTTTCCTCTCCATCGATAAGCTGCTTAAGGAGCTTATTGCTATTTGGATCCTCTCTGATAAATCTGTATTATTCTTTGCTGAAACTTTTCCCATTTTGCGAATAACAATGTGTTTTTGCTTGGATATTTCCTCTCGAAATCAAGCTCAATCTGGAATGTTAAAATATAACAAACAATTTTACAACTATTTTAAAATTCATTAAGGTACCAGTGTTGAGCCAATTCTTTGTTTCAAAATAGGCCAGGATTCAAATATGTTTTTACATTATTTGATGCTCCTGCTCCTGTACTGAAACGTTCGTCTCCACTTCTCTATAACAAGATTTTCAGGATCTTTATTATTTTTTAACCAGGCGATATCTTCCTCAACGTCGCTAAATAAATCTTCTACAATTTTCCAAACCATATGTATAGATGAATTATTAAAAGGCTCAGATTATACCTTCTTCTAAAATATCTGATTGTATGTCAGATGTATTAGGTTCTACTGTTCTACGTGAACTATATCGCTTTTTTAGAAAACCAGATTGTTTGTACTTCCTAGTCAAACAGTAAAATTTTGCCACTAATTTTCCCCTCGTGCTTTTATTTCCAATATAAACATCCTCCAAATTTATAAAATGAAATCAAGCTAAAACCAAAATTTCATTTGATGCCTCAAAATAGTCAGTTTAGGTTGGTTGATGTGACTTCTTTATCCAAAATTCACATATTAGCGATACCAAAGTTTTTCTGTTGCAATTTGTTAGGGAATTATTTCGTTTATAATATTCCAAAAGATCTTTTCCTGCCGCACTAAGATTTAATAATTGCTCCAAATCCTAAAGCTTCAAATTTTACAAAAATCTTAATTTCCATCTTTAATTTACTTACTAGTAGTTTGGAGTTACTGTTAATATCTGCAGATGTTGACTTTCCTATATCTGAGTCTGTAACCCAATTTCTAATTTTCTGACCAGAACTTGCTAAATCAGCCAATGGTGTTTCAAAAGCCTATAAAATCACAAAACAATTGGCGTTAAATTTCTTACTATATAACAAGATTTGTTATGGGCTTTCTACACAAATCAGATAATAACAATAACAATTGTTGTATTCTATGTACTTCTAAGAGAAAACTCAGCTTTCAAAACTATCAAGCGGTAAAGTTTTTCAATTAATACAAGCCAGATATTGCGCAGTCATTTCGGTCGAAAATTTGTCAACAAAATTGCATGCGTCTTCATCGTGAATGCTGTAACGGACCTTCAAGTCTTAAATTATCCGGAAATTTAGTATTTTTATTATTAACATATAGAAAGCACGACGTAGGGCTTAAGAACCGAATTGATATTGTTCGACGCATAAATTCTGTAGGATCCACAATATGTTCGACAAAGTTTCTCCTAAATGACTTTTCTGTCCATACTGTATACTTAGTAGTATAAGGTTGTCTACAAAACTTCTATAGTTCATAAAAAACCAAAATACTAAGTAAAAATACTAAGGAATATGAAAAACTTGTACCAAATACTAACGCTAGTTTAATAAAAGAAAAGAATTGTAGAAATTCTAAAGACTTACATTTTCTTGACGCCACCTTAGCAATTTTTGACGAAATTTAGCTCTCAAACCAAATTTGGTATCTGGTATTAAACGGTATAAATCCTCAAGTGTCAATAACTTTAAGCCCTCTAGGTCTATGCCTTTAATATATATATATATATATATATAATACAGTGTGTAAAAAATAACTAAAATCGTGGGCATTTAACTAATCCAATATCCGAAGGAAAAATCAGTGCAGAAAGATTTTATTGCCACAGTTCTATTTTTCAATAAATGAAAAGAAAAGGTAATATAGTTAATCTTGAAAAACCGAATTGATAATCTTCTATTACCATAAAGATTTATTTTTAAGAGAATAGGAAGACGAAGTTCCTGCAGTAGATTGTCTACTAATCTTAAGATTGATTTTTTTATCTATTACCACTGTAATGCTATATGTACCTACTTTACGTGAAAAAGACACATATTTTAGTTTAAACCAGATCTATCAATTATTCTAGGTGAGCACTAGTGAGCACTATGCTGATACATAAGGTATATATAACTATAACTCTCGGTAAGACATTGTAAAAGCTACACAACTACACACATTTTTTCAACAATCCTGAACACTTTCGGAGGAGATCAATAATGTTGGTAAATTTAACGGAGTCCTGAATGTGGATACGTCAGTTTTTTAACGTGTTTTGCAAGTTTTGTTCAATCAATAGGCACTAGTATTATAACGTATGGTTGTTATGCACATATGTATAAGGCAAGAACATTTCTCAACCTCGAATTAAAAATCTAAACATTGAAAAATAAAGAATATTTTCTTCACTCACCTGTAAATTCGTCCACAAGCACATCAAATCCCCACGATAGCAATAAAGTAGGAACCTCTAAGTACTGAATCTCACTATCATTTAATATCACCAGCGAATCCATTTACTGCAGATTTTGCTATTTTTAATGTAACACAGTTTTCTAATCACGATAACTAAAAGTAAATCACAAAGCAAATCCAATTTGCAACGTGCACGGGAGCAACTGCATTCAACAAATCACAAATGAAAATAATATACAGAGTACAGTTAAATACAGCTACGACCAGTTCAAATGAATTAAAAACTTATGTGATTCTCGCAAAAATTCTGTGAATCGAACACCACACACACCTCATGATTAACAAAAAAACATTTAGAAAAAGACATTTCTTAGAATCTACATAGTTTTTATTTGAATGGAGTACTTTTTATTTGCATTGAATACTTTTTATATGAATTGAATACTTTTCATTTGAATTGAATACTTTTTATTTGAATTGAATACTTTTTATATACAACATAGGTTCGAATTAGCTGATTTTACCATTGTATGTATGAATCATGGCAGCATACAAGCTCTGTGTTTTGTTTGTATGCTGCCATACTTCATATAAGAATTGGTCAAATTAGCTAATTTGAGTGTGTGTTGTATAAATCATACAATTCAAATAAAAAAACGATTGTGTTATAAAAACTATTCTTTTTCATGTTCTTACTCGTTCATCATCAAATGTAAAGAGTTCAGTTCACAGAATTTATAGATGAATCAAATAAATATTTTGTATAAATGAGTGCGCACAAAATATATATATAAATGAATACTCAGGATTGGTATCAATACTAAGTAGACTGACTTTAGATGTTCTTTTACATGGAAAATTGGGGCGTGTGGCTGGCCTAAGGTACATATAAGGTGAAAATTGTTTGACTGGGGAGGGGGGGATCATAACGTTTTCCGAGATACCAAGACTGATATTTGGGTATGTTTTTATACATCATCCTGTAACTTCTGAATGTTACACCAAATTTTTTTTAGATAGATAATTCTTGGAGCTTTCCAACGGTCTATAAATATGTTTCCTACTCCTTTCTATTTTGAAGTTATGGCTCAGCAAAATCAAAATTTCGGAATTTTAACTAAAGTTTTTTTATTTAACTACTATTTTTATCAAAAAACTCGTCATCAACACCAATCTTTCATACTGGATTTAAGAAGACCAAAAGCTTCGCTTAAAAACAACCTATCACAGTCTCTACCCAAAATGTAACCATTTCTCCATTTTTTGCATTTTTTTCTTAAGCACATCCAGCGAAACTGGCTCAAAAAGTTCAATTAGTGCCAGAACGTAAGCATTTATCTTTTGGGAATGAGTTTAAAACAATATTGTTAGATCCTAATTTTTTTATGGTTCCAAATTGTAATATAAAACCAACGCATTTTATTTAATAATTTGGTATCGCAACAAGTGTTATTTCTTTCCATCTATGGCGGCATTATTCAACAGAATCCTTAAAATTCTCTGAGTTGTTTGAAAAGAGTATTACATATATTTAACCTAAATAGTGTATATGAAGCTCATACTTGAATAGTATATAACAAAATTGCATTTCCAATCATATTAAATCATATAAATGCTTTTATAAAAATCAGCGAAATTGTACATTAAATATCATATAAATAATGAACGGTTTGAATAAATATTTACAAGAATCATATAATTGCATTTCAAATACTTTAATTTATATGAAATTCTCAATTGTATTTTTTCTGTGTACATATGTTTATACTCACCTTAATATGAGCCGTCGGGTCGGGACAGATAGTTAAATTCTAGTTTAATAAATCCTTAAATAATTTTTCTATCTCAGCTTCAGGTTGAATTTGAGGGTCCTTATGCCCCATTGAAAGCTGTACTAAATTAAATTAAATGCAAATTTACCGAATCCGAGTTTGGCTTACGTGGGCTCTTTATTCATTCGAATTCCGGGCAAAACAGTCAAATTACATTAGAAAGGTAATATTTCCTGGTGATTTAGATACCATGTATGAGACGAAATAAACTGAAACAACAGCTGCAAGATGTGTCTTTGCCTGCGATACATGAAGATTGATTTCTTGTCCACACAAGGGCTTTGCTAAAATGTGTTTTCACTGAATGTTACAAATTCGGCGGAATAATCGTATTCAACTAGGAAAACTAGACGATGAAGGCGAATCACGGCAATAAGCCAAGGTCAAGCTATCATTAAAAGTTCTGAGCTCCATAATGGACAACAAGAACTGAAAAATAAAGTGTGATACATTACCTGTGGTCAGCAATGTGTATCTCCAACAGTGTCTGCTCATTCAGTAGAACTTCGAATATTTTCCTATAACTCAACAGCTCAACCTAACCTAAATAGTTATCAGTGGATCGATGTATGATAGACCATAAAGGAGCGTTTAACATGACAGAGTGGAGTGAAGTCACCAAATAACATTTCCCTCCTTTTCTCAAGCTTTCACTTTAATATAAGGTTTTCTAGCTTCCTACCAGAGTAGATTTCACAGAGTAACGTTAGATTTGAACAATTCCTAATCTCAGCTTTGTAGTTTCGAAAGCGTTCAATATTTCTTCCGAGCACTAATTTCTAACAGATATCGCACTGATATTTACAAACTTTAACTAACAAAACATAATAAATTATATGGTAAAAACAACAAATAACAAATACTGGACTTACATTAATACAGGACAGGGAAGAATAAAGTACTTTTACATAAGGTTTTTAATATTCTAAATCTGGATGTCTCTTTTACCACTCCTACCTTCCCAATCTAATTACAAAAACCCATAAAGGTATTTTATAACGATAGCAGTGGCAAATAGCACACTTCGGCTCTTTTCCTGTAAGCTGAGAAAAAAATTTTGCATGAAATGATTCAAATAACTCCCCAATTTCATATCTTGATTGCATACCCCAAAACCTTTTTATGGAATAAATGTTACAACCGTAGATCACTTTATAATTACCGGCCGCTTTGATGTTTTTACTATTATGCAAAACCTGCATAATTTTCTCAGCCGTAGTAATCCTCTCAAATTGAATATATTACGTTTTGCATATTTCATGCATCGCAGGTTCATTTCAGGGCTTTAAATATCGTCCTCCGAATAAATATGTGACGTACGTCAAATTTTTATGGCTTGTGATAAAGTAAACATTTCTGTGCTGATTTTTCAGATAGTTAAATTCTAAATTTAAATTAGTAGGCTCTTTCTGTATGTGTAATATTTTTATTGTTCTATGTATTTGTTTGCCTTATGTAGAGAAATAATCTACGTATACGGATTATTGAAATTATACTGAAAGTTTCAATCTGCAACGTTAAGTACCACATATTCTGTCGTCCCTCCAAAAATACTTGAATTTATTTTTCAATACGTAAAAATATGTAAAGAAGTTATGCAAACAATTAGCAAATTTTTGCTTGCTAAATTGATTAATTTGTCATGGTTACACTTTTTACATAACTGCTAAATAACAATGAGTTTACTTGTAGGGATTTCGATATATTTGAGAGTCTCAGTAAACTCCATGAAGCATATTTTTAATCTCTTCTTGGTCTAAAGAACTTTCCTTTGGAAACTCATCATTAAGATCCCAATTCTAATTAGATATAGAATCATCACTGTTGTTAGCAGTTTTTTATTCAGTTAACAATTACCGTCTTGCAGGTGTTCATAAAGGAACCTGATAACCTGAATTTATCTCGTTGAATAATTTTTCATAATCAGGTAAGCAAATGGGCAACCCAACTTTTTATAATAAAATTTTCCTTACGTTTATGCCATATTAATTATCAATTGACTACAGTTTTACAATAGTATTGATAACAATCAAAGCCTCATTTTATATTTGGGATTCTTTTGGACTGCATTGGGTGGTGACTAACAAAATGATTCAGTAGTTTTAATGACAATTTTGATTGGAATGCAAAGCGGTAATACTAAGTATCGTCGTTATCTTTGTGAGTGAGATAGTCCTATATATAAAAATCGCTTCACTTTAATAAAGAATTTCAGAGTTCAAAACGGATTCTTAAGTCAATACTACACGGAATTCCAGCATACGAAAGCTTTTAATGTTAAATCTGGTAAATTATCGTTTCCGGCTGAGATTTGTACCGTTCTAATCACTTCCCCAGCAAAGCGTGTCCTCTTCTCAGCCTTGTTTTTTAAGTTTCTTAAGCTCACATAATAAACATAACATATAAACATAGTTATGTAGCTGTGCTTAATTAATTAAAAGATTCTGCATAAAAGCCTTATCAAAATGACAAAATAAAGTGATGACCTGATGCTATCTGTGCATATTACAAAAATAAATATCATAAAATCATATGAAAATATGTATTGAGACTTAGGAAAACACAAAGCGTGAAAGCTGTTCCGATCATCAAACCGGTCTGAATAAAGAATAAAATTTAAACTGAAATGGAGAAATTAGACTTCGTTTTATTCATTTTCTTTTTCAGGAGAATACCTTTGATTTAAAGATTTTGTATAACCTATTGGGAAATATTTACTATTACAGGCAGCCAGAAACAAATAGTGAAATTGCGGGATAAAGGCGAAATACATATGTGAATGACAGAGGTTATATAATAGCATTACTCTTTGCATAAAAAACCATTTCAGAAAACCAAAGACAAAACGATTTTCTTGTGTATTGTAATTAAAGTAAAATTGCTCATATTACTCAACCTCTTAAATTTCGATAGCACCTCCTTCGATGCAATTAAATTAGCCGCTGAAGATAAGAGCTTTGAGTCATTCATGGTTAACTGGAAAGACTCCACGCCTAAAAGCGGAGAATAACCACAAACTTAGGGAACTGCTCAGTCACGATCACCGCAGTTAAAAGCTGCCCACAAGGAGGAGTTCTCGCTCCACTCTTGTGGTCGATTGTGATTGTTGGTCTCACAGTGAAGCTGACCAATTCAGGATTTAATGTACAAGGCTACTTGGATCATCTTTTAGTCTTAATATGGGGCAAGCATAATCAAGTAATTTCCTACCTCATGTGAAAGTTCGCATGTGGTGTTTGAACACAGGCCTTGGCATAAACCCCAACAAAACGGTTACGGTTCCTTTCAGGAGAAGAACGAAGCTTTCACTAATGGCTGCTTTTCCTGATTATATGGAATTGATATTTTCAGACAAAGTCAAATATCTGAGGGTCACTCTAGATAAGAAACTTACCTGGAATTGGAATTTATGAAAAGTGTTGTTACTTCATTGGCAAAACATGGGATCTGAAGCCGGAAATGATGTACTAGATGTACAACACCATTGGTAACCTATGCGTTCCTCGCAAAAATACTAATTAAATGAAAACCGAGTCTCTCCTTCATAAAACACACCGGAGGTTTGCCTGTCTAGGAACAACTGGTGCAATGAGGACCTGTCCTACAGCACCCATAGAAGCCTTATTAAGCATTAAACCCCAGCAACTGCAGGTGAAAAAGAAGCGATCTCCAGTTACCATCATATTGCAAAAGGAGAAACAGTTAAAACCAGGAGATCCGGTTGGTCACTTAAATATCTTAAAACAGATATGCTTCGAATAAATGACGACAATATCTGATATTATGGCACCCAAGTTTAACTTTTTATTAAAAACATTCGACGTGGTTTTGAAAGACCGAACACAATGGGGTTTCACTAAACTGTCCGTAAATAACAGGGATCCATTGTGTAGTTTACAGTCGGTTCCAACCGAACAGTGGAGTTGAATTAGGTATATATGGCCCCAGATGCCATATATCAATTGCGCTGGGCTCTAATACTACCGTATTCCAGGAGAAGGTAGTAGCCGTAGAAGAATGAAATAATGCGTCAATACCTGCATTAAACGAACCATAAATGGCTCAACCATTAATGTCTTCTCGGATAGTCAAACCGCTCTCAAGGAATTAAAATACTACACTATGTAGTCAAGGATAGTCTGGGAGTATCCTTAAAAATTTATCAATAAAAGCAAAGCTATCCTCATATGAGTACCTGTACATGAGGGCCATAAAAGCAATGAAATTGCTGATGACCTAGCAAAAAATAGGGGCGGAAACATACTTTGTAGGATCAGATCCATTTTGTGATGGTACTTCAAAATATTACATCAGAGCTACCCTAAATAGCTGGGACAACAAACAAAAATCCCTTTATTGGGAAAAGCCACTCGGACTTTGCAGGCATAACGATTTATCGACATATGTTTCGGAAAAAAAGGACTTCTACTCCTTAGTAGAACAGAGTTCAGAATGATTACAGAACTCTTCTCAGGCCATACCCCATTGAGGTATCTCCTATACAAGATGGGCTTGGCTGTGATATCATTCTGCCGCTTCTGTCGGCATGCTCATGATACTTCGGAGCATCTGCTCTGCTACTGTGAAGCATTGGCCAGGCGCAGATCGCTCCATCTGGAACATGGTGTTCCTCCACCAAACTACGTTTAGAATCTAAGTCCCAGAATGGCTGTACACTCTATTAACAGTATAAAACTAAAAAGCCAACGCCTACATACCAATTCGTAAATCTAATCTAAAGAGAAAAAAAAGAGAAAACTAAAGCATTTCATAAATATTCTCTTTTCACTAAACTACTGCACCAAGCAAACTTTTAGCCCCATTTCTCAACGCCTATAAATTCTTTTTTTGCGCATTAATTGGAATTTATGCTGAAATAAGCAATCCATTCTGGTCGATACCCATCTGTATCTAATTGCTTAATAATTGTTTATTTGGGATTCATATTTTGCAATATCTTTGTAGTTCTTAAAGGCCTTTTACATTATATTTCTGTCCTCTTCGAAAGAGAGGCGATAAGTCGTAATAAAGGATGGAATTTTGGAATTGAACTTATTTTATACATACGTGTGTAGTGGATATAAAAAAGACAAGAGCGAGATGTATTGGACATACTTGACCTTGAAGAGATTAAATATAGAATAACCCTTATTATAATATACGCATGTATATCAACAACATTCTTTCATTCACAGGTAACAATGTTTTTTTATTTAGTAACAGAGATAAATTTATTACAGAACCTGTACATGTTGCTGCAATTAATGCTACATATTGGAATGAAAGGTTTTCTTACACCTTCATTACAATAAAAGTAAAAGCAATTTGATGTTTGTTTTGATTTTCATTAAAATTAACTTCTTATCTGAATATATTTGTCGGAATATTTAATAAATTAATTAAGTAAAAAAAAAAAAACAATTTCTCAAAACAAAAACGTTCAACCGTTCGATTTAAGCAAGAGCATTCTACATGCATACATAAATAAGATAACTGCCAATACTAAAAGCGTCCCTCAAAAAAAATTATCTGAAGTGTAAAAATTTCCCATCTGTTCACCTTAATATTAATTAGCATAAAAGCTTCTATCTGATATTTCTTTACAATTTGACAGACAGGTATTCCTGAAAGCGATTAAACTCTTAAATACCACATAATCGGAGTGATGTCTAGTAAACGCAGGCGTATAGTCGTAGAAATAATTTGGGAGAAGAGTTTTTATTGTTAAAAAAATTGAAATTACATAATTTAACCGATGGCAAGTATTTATCGATAAGAAAACAAAAAAAAACCCCTAATCGGTTTCAACCCTTTTCACATGAAAATATTTCCATTCGCTTTGTCTTAAAGGCCCTCATTAATTAACTTAATTGCAAAACCCTTGAAACATTTTGCACATTTTATTTCTTCTGGAATCTCGGAGATATAGGACAGCTCTTTACGTCAATTGTAAAAGTGCCCAATTTTAAAAGAACCTTTTCTTTACTGGTTTTTAATAACTTTCAAATCCATGGAGCCTTTCAAAAAGTTTAATTAATGATTCGAGTTGAGACTTAGGTTTTCTCTATGCAAAAGGATTTCCAAACCACAAAAAGCCTTTAGGTTTGCACAAAATGCCTCTGTAATTTTTGTAACAAGTTACCAGTTACTTCCATATGAAAAGAAAACTTATTTCAGTAGAAAAATTATTTTTGTTCAAGTATCATTATTGTTTTAATTACGTTAATTATTATTATTCGACTATTGTGAATAAAATTGGCATAAGCGGCTGTCACTTTTTTCCATTCCATTCCGTAATAGGGTAAAACTCTGTGTGATGATATATATAAAATCTAATTTTTAACTTTAGCACATCTACGAGTAAGACATATACTTCCACTAAAGAGATGCATTCTAACGTGGGCGCCTGTTATATACTCCTTTATTTCAATTAGTATGGGTATGAAGAGAACAATTGCTTTGATGCCCGTAATTAAAATTTTATTTGGATCATTTTAGGATCTCTTAGGGAACATGAATGATATTAGGCTATTATTTATAAGAAGTGTAATCCTAAATAAGTAAAAATATATATGGCTCCAAAAGTGACGTCCAAAAGTAAAATCTATATTGAGGGGTATCCGAATCACTCCCGTGTAGGTACATATGTTATGCGATATTTTTCATTATTTTTCACCAAGCTACTAATTCGAACAGATTTTTGGTCATAGTGATTTGAATAATTGATAAAATTTGCTGATTATACCCTAGATGAAATCTATAGGGGTATACTAAGTTTGTCATTCCGTTTGTAACACCTCGAAATAATGATGGTAGAGCAAAATGAATTGGACACCCACGCATAATATTAAAAGTTATTTTGATTTTTGCATGTCAGTCCGTCCGTCTGTCTGTCTGTGCGCACGATAACTCGAGAACGCGTATACTTAGAGAGCTGAAATTTTGTACACGGACTTTAAAAAAAAAAGTAAAATTAAGTTCGAAAATGAGACAAATCGGGCAACTCCTTCGTGTGGTTGCCATACAAAACATTCGTTTTTCACTATATATTTGGAAACTGCCTGAGAACGCATCAATATAGAGAGTTGAAATCTGGTACGTGGTGTTTTCATTGTACTAGCAAATAAAATTTCAAAAATGGACTAATTGAGGAACCTCCTTCTTGGTGTTGCCATATAAAAGTTTAGGTTTTTTACGTATACTGTGAAAACGATCAGTCCAAGACATTTTTATTGTACTAAAAACTTCTGCAGAATACGAAATCCTATAAAATTGTTTATAATCATTTTTTCTGTGCGACAAACCGTTCTAGAAATATATGCGAAAAACAACTTCAAAATCAAACTTGAATAGATCGGTGACCATACGAAATTTAATACGGGCATTCATCTAGGGTATCATAAGAAATGGTCTTAGACCAATTCTAGCTTTTTTACTTGTTTTTTTTTCAATTTAGCTGAATATTAGGCCCGGCAAATGCAAAACAATTTGATTCCGTATCTCATACCATTGCCCTAAAAGAAGTTTTTATATTCCATAAAGTTCAAAATAATATAATGTACCAAAATCTTTGAGGGCGATTTAAAAAAGCCACAACTCTTTTCATCCAAACCTATTTTAGAAACCTTCTCATTTCAATGGCCATTTACTATGTCAATTTTATTGAGATATATCTTGGGCATCACACCTAAAATTCAGTTCAAAATGTACTAAGTCTTTAATCTATTCGAACTGGGGTACTACATTTTACGAAGCTTAGATCAGCTCTGACTCGGTAGAGTTTCAATTCATAAAAGATTTTTCTATGGATACTGGTTTGGTGAAAAACCATGAAAAAAACATAACTCGAAAGCTACACAAAATCGCATAACATGCAGGGGGTGATTTGGATACCCCTCAATAAGAGCCACTTAAATTTTACCTTTGGATGTCACTTTTGGGGCCACCCGATATATGTATAAAAGTAAATATACTATATAGAAAAGAAATAAATAACCTTAACTTAACTACTCCTTAACATAATCACAAACACCCAAATTACCAAATGGAAATCAGGATGTGAATTGAGGGAACAAGATAATTCCTGGCCGAAAAATGTGAAATGGGAGAGAGTGAAACAGGATCTTTTTTGACAGCGAGCAAGTTTCGATTTTGTTAAAAGCAGTGGCGGATACAGCGGGGGGCGATCGGGGCGATCGCCCCCCCTAGAGCTCTAATAATAATAAATCAAAATTTATATTCTAATCCAATGAAATAGAAAATACAAAAAAAAAAATTTTAAAAGGACCGTTTCTAAACCGACGTTAAAAAAATAGAAAATAATTTCTCCCTTCATTTCTCCAGAGTTTCCCTTCATTTTGCATTTAATTAAATTTTTAAAATATATTACATTTGTATATAAATTTTAAAATTTTCAAGATATACAGAGAAAACAAGATCTGGACAGCTCAAATTACACTACAGTGAATAACAATTTCCCGAAATTTAAATTTGGAACTCCTAATGTTTATCAAAATACTTAATTAAATTACTTTCCTTTGAATATGCTTTCTTTGTGTACCATGAAAACTTAAAAATTTGTATTATTGTTTTTCCTTTTTAGTCATAAATTATTCTCAAAAAATGTAAAATTATATCACTAATGAATTTTCAGTACAAGCATTATTGCACTTTTTTGTGATCGAAAGCTCACAAAACCCGGGTATTTTGATGAAAAGTAGTATGTTGGGAAAATTATCATCGCCGGGGTAATTAATCTCAGATTCAGTTGTCCTGCAAATAATTAATTTAAGGCAAATAGGATAATATATATATTAAACCTACCTAATTAGTATTCCTCGAAAATTTCTTCCACCATTTAAGTTGCAAGAAATTGCAGTCCAGCCGAAGAAATTATGGTGTTTTAGCGAAATGCAAGCGACCTATGTATGAAAAACACCAGTAGTAAGGCAAGCAAGAAGTGTATAATGACTATTTTATGTGGGATTAAATTTTACTATGATTACGGGATCAAAAACTTATATTATATAGATAAAAGAACTCTGGCGATATCTGAATGCTAATGAAATTTTCATGCCAAAACGAAATGAGAAAGCTATACAGATCAGTCCACAGCTGATGGCAAGTGTGGTTATAGGGGGCGATGGGGGCGATCGTCCCCCCTAGAGCAAACGTCTGGATCCGCCCTTGGTTAAAAGGCAGTGAAAAAAGGTAGACGAAAAAGAAAGTGTTTTTTTAACAAAAAGGGAGACAAAATAAAACTAAATTTAAAGAAGAGAACCAGGGAAAACTAAAAACCATCGATGGGGAAGCTGCAGAATCAACCAGAGTAATAAAAAGAAGCAAAAACTGCAAAGCCGAAGAAATTACTTGCGTGGATTCTGGGATTGTTGGAATGTGCTGGGCACGGGGTGCGCCGCATGGTTGGCAGCAAGTACAGAAAAAAAAGTATATTTTAAAAATTAAAGCATTAACAAAATTTTGAAATTTAACAAAGAAGAAGAAATAATAATGAAAACCCATTCCTTATTATGAATTGCTAACACTTTAGGATTAAAAGTTTATATAATTATACATATAGCTATAAATGTAATTATCCTAAATCCTAAATTAAGAAGAAACCCATGTAAAAAGATTTTAAAGTAGGATAATTATATTAGAAATGGAATCTAAAGTGCATTTTTTTACTTGTGCCATTACGCTTTTGTTCTCTACATAAAACTTGGAGACTTAATAATGTGAGCCAAGACCTCCCCTAGATTCTTGGCTTACAACATCTGCAAAAGAAGAAAACTAGGCACGTACAAAAATATGAATATAATATAGTGAAAACGAATTCTGGTCAAGCAAAGTTTCCCGAAATATTACTAGAAGATGTAAAATTGTAAAAATGTCGTTATTTAAATTCAATTTCGATTTATTTAAACCAAAAAAGGTAAAACAATAACGAGCCATACCTTTTCTACCCTTGGAAGTGTTAGGGTTTGTCATCGAAGGGAATTTTAGATTCGTTTTCGCCGTAAGAGGCCATCATTCGGAATGCGTTTCAGCATTATTCCGCCAATTGTTTTCTTACAGTGTATATCTGGATAAATATTGACTGTGATTTTACTGTCGCTTTAGAAGGCTACATACAAAACCCAATGCAACTCACCACGAATTGAGAAAAATATGTTTTTCCTCGTCATCCCACAAATATTGTATGTTTTCTATAAATAGATTTTAATTACACGATTTTAGTATATCGTTTCTTTTCCTTATATTTAAAACCCATAAATATTGATTCAGTTGTAGCAGCAAGATCAAAATAGTGAAATGGTTAAGACTACTGCTACCCAGAGTAAAAAATAAAAAATTTAACAAGTTTTTTGGTTCGGACAAGCACCTATGGTTATAACCACTATGTTACAAAAGTCTGAAGTTTCGAAAAAAAAGAAATACTATCAACATTTTTCTTCAATATACAAAAAAAGGTACCAAAATTAAACAGACACTACATTTAAATAAGATGTTCAGCTATTTTGAAAAATGAATTATATTGTCTAACTTTCTCAGAAATATATTGTTCCTTTAACTTTTCTTTAAACACACACTTTTGCCAGATATTTTTCCTCTTATATATGACATTAAATGAGACAAGAGAACAGTAATTAGCACGAAAACTTTGTGACTCAAATGATGCCACTCAAAACTTTCCCGACCTACAAAATTCTTAGGAAAATAATAATATAAAACTCGACGTAAGTGGAATGCTCAGCTAATACATTCTTGCGTACTTAATGCTCTTAAAAAAATAACTTCACGGAAGTGCAGTAATGCATGCTCTGAACTGAAACACACAGTTTGAGCTCGTTCGATTTACCAAGCACTGTTTTACTTAGCAAGAATCAAAGAGTGTATTTACTCACGCAAGTATACACATGTGTATGCACTACACTCAAGAAATAATTTTTTTTCCCTTCAAGAATGTCTTTAGAGAAAAGCAGTTAAACGAATAAAAAGATACACATTGCTCTTGGTAAATGTTTCATTAAAAAGGATTTAATGAATTCAGTATTTTTTTGTAAATGCAAATCAAATTTGTAATCCTAAATTTGAGCTTAATTAATAGATATATTCCGGACATCTTTGCATACAAAATGGAACAGATTTAAAATATCACGCCTTAAAACTAAAAATGTTTTCTGTGCGAAAAGAAATAAAAGCTTACCGAGGAAAATAGAAAGAAATGCGTTTAAATACAACTACCATTTCCGAAACATAAAGAACAATAGATAGGAGATTTGCGGATTTTGGAGAAGATGCTCATTTTTCCTGCTAATCATCGTACCAACATATTTTGTATCATAGTGGACCAATGCACCAACCTACCATTTATGGATTACAAAAAGGCCTTCGACACTAATAACGAAATGTCAGAGACCGTAACGGTTAGAAATGTTTTAAAATCAAATCATATGTAAAAAATTATATTCTGATTTTCTTTCTAAAAATCAAAAATAAAAATGAACAACAAATCATTTCCATTTCACAAAATTGTGATAAATTCTTCACAAAATATTAAATATGGGTCGAAATATGTCGAACATTGTACGTTAGATGAGAGTGGATGAAAATTATAAACAGGCTTTCATTTTAGGTATAATAAAAACTGGTCTACATTTTTTGAAGATTTTTATATTTCATTTTTAAAATAAAAATCAGTATTTTATTTCTTATTTTTAAGATTATTACTGTAATTATTATTTCTGATTTTTAAAATACAAATCCAAAAATAAAGTCACTTTTTATAATTTCGAATAAAAATCATAATTTTAAAAGGTATAGGAAATTTGTGATGACTCGGGAATACAAATCATAATACTACATTCCAATCAATCCACCTATGACTTTTTCCAAATGATTTTTTAGTTAGAAAAAAATTAAAATAATTTTTATTTTCAATCCCTGCTGAATTTAAATATTGTTAACACTATATTATAGTAGAATTTCCTGAAAGATGATGGAATTGAATCAAGGTTCTAGTACCAATTCAACGTGAAGAATTCCACACAATCCATTCGACAAGAACAAGTGCGACTTAAGGTAGAGTTGGATTGTAATTTTGAGCGCGTGACTAGCGCCGTTTGCGACGAATTTGAAAAAAAAAAAACATATTATCATATTGACGCATCGACATTTTAGATGCGTTAAATATGGTTTGAATTGTCTATTATAAATTAGTTTGTATTTTTTTTAATTCTTCCATACAATTTTCACCGAATTCCACTTTTGACTTCGCGAACAAGAAAATACTGTAAAAAATTTGAGAACAGAACAATCTTCCAAATTTGAAGTTAAATTGAACGCGTTTCCGAAAAAAAGTATAAATTTTCCTGTTTTTTTGTGACGCGAGTATCGTGTGCGGTAGTAATCTGATCTGACTCTTCTTATACAGCAAACATAAGTTCAATATTACCTGCCAACGTGTGTAACGCATGTTACGCGTTTAAAATTTTCAATCTGACCCCTCCTTACAATGAACATTGATGAATTGTCTCAACGATTTGGATAATTCTGATGACCAGGTACGAATGTCAATGACAATGCTTCATACTCTGCAGCAGAAAGCTGCTGGTCTGAGACTTAGTCGATCAAAACGTAGAAAGAAATGCATATTAATACAACTTACAGCACCAAACTCACATAAATAACGAAAAAGTGGATATATCCTTAAATCGCTAACATAACTACCAAATCTGCTGATACAGTAGAGGAAGATAATTCGTCAAAAAACAAATCAGTACTGATTTGGAAATGTACCGAATATGAAATTCTAGTAAAATTTCAGTAAGAATAAAACTTCGATTTTTCAACTTCAATATGAATCAGTGTATCACGATACCTGGAAAAAGTGTAACTTCATTCAATTCATAATGCGCCATCTGCAAGTAAATATGTATTTGAATCGTATCCTAAAAATTCGACGGCATGATCATGTCAAGGAAAGAATTGTGGATACGTTCTGACTAGGCCTACCAAATAAAGAACAAAAAAAATGTATCACACTACGACGTGATTTCAATAATACGAATCAAGTGGAAGGTTTTAAAATGAGAGCGTGTCCGATTTAGAGGGATGAGATGAGATTGAAGATAAAATTTCTAATTTGAGCAGAGTTGCCTGAGTTTATGTATTACCAGACGATATGCTTTTGTGTATACTTATGAGAGGGCATAGAACGTACTTTTTCATAAGAAGATGTGATTGAATACCCACATCCCACGTCCTTTGATTCGTAACAAAATTGAGCGCAACATATACGTATGTAACTCAATTGGTATCGCAGCGTCACTGTCTACTTTCAGAGTACATAACTTTTGGAGCAATATTTTTGCAATCATACAAGTGGACACAAGATGCTTGCTGAATGGAGAAGAAGATCGAATTTCCGCGCTACTTCGCTTTTGCTAGATTTATTTTTATCTATTGTATAAGGAAGGTGAAATCATCAGTCCTCAAAACAATGCAAGCTTGAGCAAGGTCGAATCCAGATATTTGCTCTAGGGGGGCAATAAAAAAAATTAAAATTAGACTTGAAAATAAGAAAGAAATCAATTGCTTATATTATAAGTCAATTTAAATATTCTCTGCGCTTATTCAAGCCCTTTGTATTTATAGATTTCTCAAATAAGCTATTTTTTGAGTGTCAGCTATTTTTTGACAGTCTTCAAGACATAATTGGGCTAATTTAAGCTATGATCGGGCACTGTAGTTAAAAAGTAGCTATAGGTAAATTTGTGTAAAAGATGAAAATATTGGGATGCAGCTATTTGCATTGTATAGTAATAAAAGAATACATATATGTGTATGGATATTTTTACGAAATGTATTTAGAATTTACATGAAATAATGAGCGGCAAGATAAATAGCTACTTTTCACAATTCTGTGGTGCTGTATCGCCACTTGGAACATCAACTGGGAAACGCAATTCGACGGTCATCTGTACTGCAAAATATCAATACGATTTGGCGGAGAATTGGGTTAAGTTTGAAAAAAAGGAGTGAAATAAAGTATTTCTTGGAAAGCTTGGTCAGTTAGTCATTATTTCCCATCATTCCTTTATGGGAAGTAAGAGTGTTACAGGATGTTAAGAGGAAATATACCAACATCATAAACACACTCTCCCTCCTAAGAGACTCCTAAAAGACCCATTTTGCTCTTTTATAATTCAACATTCTCAGCTGCTTCCTGAAGTTTGAGCCATCAGCTGCTAATCGCTCTGTATAGCTTTCTCTTTCCATTTCAGCTTGAAAATTTCATTAGCATCCAGATATCGCCAGAGTTCTTTTATTAATATAATATAAATTCTTATCCCGTAAGCAAAGGAAAACTTGGTACCACATAAAATAAACATTATACACTTCTGGCCTTGTCTTACTGCTGTGTTTTTCATATAAAGCTAGATTGAATTTAATTAAAACACCATAATTTCCTGGGCTGGGCTGCGATTTGTTGCAAAAATTAATGGTAAAGTTTTAAAAATTTTCTTTCCAATAATTTCTTTACAAACCGACACTTAAAAAAATTTCCGAGAAGTGCTACTTAGGTGGGGTTCAGTAGCGTAACTATCCTTTGCAGGAAGCCGCCCCCTTTTGCCTACGAAATCGAAAAAACGTAGACCGCCGAGCGCTGGACGATGGCTAGTCGGCTATCGAGAGTAGAATCCTGGGTGGGTTTTTATTATAAATGAGTTGAAATCGAAATTGAAATTTTTTTTTAATATCAAGTCACAGTTTATAGAGAAAACAATTATGTAGAGTGGCACTCTTAAAAGGTCTTCTTTCGAGATTTACCGCTCGCGAAGTTCAGTTTCGATATATCCATCCTTTCAGCTTTTCCTGCCTTTTTTCTCTGTAGTTCTATTGCGATAGACATCTTGACTCATTAAACTTCGAAGATAGTTTTTTATTATTTTGAGTTCCGCGGCTGCAACAGTGTCGGAAATCGTCAAAAAGAATCACCAAGGAGTAGACTTCAGAGAAACTTGAACTCATTTCATTGAATTTTATGATTATAAGTTCGGCCAATTGTTTATCGTGTGTGTTTTCTCAATTTCCGGCCATAGTTTCCTAAGTCCAAACACTCAGCAGAACCTGAAGTGGCATCACTTCCGATATGTCGGCTGGATATTGTGCTTGCACCCTTAGAGCATTTGTTGTCGTTTGTTCTTCGATCGCAGGTGTTAGGAACGAAAACTGTTCGGCTAGTCGAAAAAAAGTTTCAAAATAAGCTATGGCAATGGTAGGGTTTGTAATATGTATAATCCTATTTGCATTAAATTAAATATTTACAAGAAAACTGAATCTGATATTAATAACCCCGGCTATGATGATTTTCCCAACATACTACTTTTCATCAATATACCAGGCTTTTGTAAGCTTTCGATCACAAAACAATATGCAAACATTTTTCTGTATTGAAAAGTCCTTAATGATACAATTTTAAATTTTTTGAGAATAATTTATCCAGAGTTTCCCTTCAATTTATATTTAATTTAATTTTGAAATTATATTACATTTGGGGTATAAAATTTAAAATTTTGGAGGTACAGAAAGAAAGCAAAGTCAAAGCAAATTAATTAAGTATTTTGTAAATATTAGGAGTTTAAAATTTCAATTTCAGAAATTGTTATTCACCGTAGTATAAAAAATAAGTAAAAAACGAGTTTTCAAACAAAACTGAGGCCAAGTCGCATGAAAAAGTTGAAAATAAACTTTTCTTCACACACAGAGGTGGACTCAGATTTTATTCGCTGACAATCACCGATATATTTCAGTATGATCAATCAGAGGTAATAAGTGATTTGATTCATGAAGAGAAAGAATATTCAAGAGAAATGTCCCAATCAAAAAATCTGAGTCCACCTCTGACATTTCTCTTAAATATTCTTTCTCTTCATGAATCAAATCACTTATTACGTCTGATTGATCTTACTGAAATATATCGGTGATTGTCAGCGAATAAAATCTGAGTCCACCTCTGTGTGTGAAGAAAAGTTTATTTTCTACTTTTTCATGCGACTTGGCCTCAGTTTTGTTTGAAAACTCGTTTTTTACTTATTTTATTTTCTGCCTTTTTCACGTTAACTAAATTGGAAAATTCTGCATTTTTCCTGAAACAGATTTATCACTAATCATATAGATGAAAATTTTTCCGATGATTTTCCCGCTTTTCCGGTTTTCCATGGAGTTTTCCAAAAAGCAACTTTATGCAACTCATTTCGCTCTACAACCTTGTCTTAGGTTGCAAAACGCTCAAACGCTTCCTGGGACGGAAAAACTCCGGAAAAGCGTTTTACATGAATTTTCCTCGATTTTTTCTGCAAGTTTTCACCATTGTCGGAGAGAAAGTAATGATGCCAGTTGATAGCAAGCTTGATCCTGCATAATTTAGAAAACTTTTTTACCGGAAAAATTTTCCGGAAAAGTCGGAAAATTCCGGAAAAAATTGGAAAACTCTGCATTTTTGTACCAAATTTTCAAATGATTTTTCCCGATTTTCCGGTTTTCCATGGAAATTTCCGGTTCAAATATTGACAGATTCAATTGTCACGCGACATGAACCTGTGTACCAAATTTCAGCCCGCTGTGATGACGAAAAGTGGGTCTACGAGAGTGTCGAAAATAGTAAAAAAATAGACAAATTCGTGTACGAGTTAAAGGGAATGGCTGGCCTCAAAAATTTGAACTACCCAGACTTTATTTTCTTTGTGTACTTGGAAAATTTTAAAATTTACACACAAATGTAATATAATTTAAAAAAATTAGTTAAATGCTGAATGTAGGGAAAGACTAGAGAATACTTGTGATGTGTGAAGGGAGAAATTATTTTCTATTTTTTAGCGCGAATTTTGAAGCGGTTTTTTTTTAGAGAAATTTTTTTTATTTTCTGTTTCATTTGATTAAAGCATAAATTTTACTTTATTAGAGTACTAGGGGGGGGGGCTATCGCCCCGATCGCCCCCGCTATATCCGCCCTTAAGCTCGAGCTTGAAATTGTAAAGTGCTCTTATCTGATTTCATATTCCTAGAATCTGCTCCGTAATTGGCAGTTTACCCTATAATGTGGTAAATACTTTGCGGAAATAAATCGCACCTGGAAATTTTTGAGAGCAACAAATTAAATTTTAAACTGTCTATTTAAAATTTTCTAAAGTTATATTTATTTTTGACTTAGAATGTGTCGTCGTGCTTTTTCAACAAAGTAAACCCCAATTTGAAAGTAAAATTTCTTGGAAATTTCTTATAAGAATGGGGTCCGCAAGTTTTATGACCTTTTAAATTCCCAACACAATCATTTAAATAAAATCAACAGTTTCAAAATCCCATAGCAAAGTTCGCCTCACGTATCCTCAACTTCTACCACAAATATTCTACGCATTTTGGTTTATTCTTCCGAATCTACTTATCCTGCAGTAATTTTTTTAGAATTTTTTAGAATTTTTTAAAATCTGATTCCAGAAGAACCGGTAGTTCATTTTGGAGAAAATTTAGGTAAATATCTGATATAAGTGTGGTAGGTAAGATACAAGGTCCAATGAAATGTTTTCCGACGATTCCTACCGAGGCATTTATCCTGAAATCGTATTGGAACGCAGGCTCCGATACTGCTCTAGGATTTTCGGCACTCTAAATGTGACGGTTATCCTGATTAAATACGCCGGTTCTTGTGAATCTTGCTTCGTCTGTCCAGAGTATCTTCTTGATTGAGCCGATGCTTCTTCGGATTTCACCAAGTATTCAACGAATTCAACGACAAAACTCCATTCGTTGGCTGTAGTCCGGCCGTAACAACTCCTACCAAAGGGTCGGTAGTGGTAAGGATGCAAATGTTCACTTTTAATGATGCGGGTGACAGATGTCCTGGGGAGCGTCGTTCTGAACAAAATACGCCGAAAACTAATCGTTCGATCCTTTTCTATGATTCGGTTTACTTCTCCTTCCCTGTTTAAGCTTGATGCCATACAAGATCTACTCTCATGATGTGAAAATGTTTCAGCTTCTTCTAAATGTCGATGTATGTTGGCGAAAACCGAGCGATCTGGATACATCCTATTGGGAAACATACTGTACTCCTCACAAACCCTCCTAGCATTTCAATCGCAGTAACCGCAAATGTAATGGATATCTGTTTATTCCTCAAAAGATAAATATGGCATCTTGAAAGAAAAAATACTAATGGCAGTGAATTTTAGCTATGATATTAACCAGGAGAAAAATACTTAGATGACGAAAAAACCAAGGAAGAATGAAAGTATCGCGGTAACCCTCCGGGACTACCTGCAGATTAGGTGTACTTTCTTTCTTCTTAGCCAGGACATATGAGTTTACATATGAGTGGAACAAGCGTGGCTTTGTTTTTGTTGAAATCTCTCTATAGCTCCTTTATATAAAAATTACTTGAAGAAAACATCACTCTCAATTTACTGATATGGGATTCGATATATATTTCAGTGCTATGTCATTTATGTAACAAAAAATTTACCAACATCCGCGTTCTTTTTGTTGTCGATGATGCTCCGAAATCTATCTCTCGTCTTTGTACGCATTTCCTAAGTTCTTGTCGGATGAAGTTTTGGTGTACATGGACTTCTTTATGATGCAAGATTTCCAATTTTTATGCTGAAGTTCTAGTGTTGGTGCAAACAGGAAAATCAGAAAGATTCAGGTCTCTAATACGTTTGAACGGATAAGTGGGATCCACTATAGCAAACATTCATACCTGCTGCCTTCATATCGTGCGATCACTTGCGGTTTTAATTCCTTCCAAAAGGAACGAGATTTTGTTTAAGGTTGCTAATTTACAGACGTGAATTAATTCAAAATTGTCAAGGCAATATCTTGAACTTATGTGCTTTATACAAAGTAACTATCTAATCTACTGAGTTCCAGGACAGAACGGGATAACGAGGCAGCCGATGCACTTGCAAGGTAAATATGCCTCTCAAACGGATAAATTGGTACGTTACACCTGCGGAAGGTAACTCATACCAGGTGAGTCTAAGCAGGTATATATGAAAGTTCAGTTGATTGAGATTGGGAACATAGTTAAATAGGACGATAACAACATAAAATATCGAAACTATGGATAAGCAAAGTTACATCTTATACTGACCTTTAATGGTTACTCATTTTTAATAAACTGCCTCCTTTTGAAGGAGTAGATCTATACTTTAGAAAAACTTGAATGAGACATAGAAATCGACGAGGCAAAAACTTCTTCTATCGAATGTAATTTTCCGAAAACTTTACAAATAATACATTTTTTTGTTTGTTTGTTTTGGGAATCATGTCAGATACCTCGCAGTTCATATTATTTCTTATTACCTACGTAATTTAAAAAATGGCGCCATTTATGGTGTACAATGAAATATTTGAAGTTCTTTCCTTACTCATTCAATTTATGAGCTGAGTCACTTATTAATTCTACTCACGTACTCACGTTGCTAGCAATTTAGTTAAAAATGGTCCCGTTTCAACGAAATTTTTATATTTACCTAGAGCCATAGCAACAAACAGTACAAAAACCAAATACCTACCAAACTACTCTAAAATCTTTTAATGGATACAGGATTAATAGAAATGATCCATCATTCCACAGAACAAGGATTACTCTCAGTTATAGACTCCTTGGTGTATGCATGTTGATCGGAAGTAATTCATTCATACTAAGCCCATGCTTAAAGGTGTTTTATTGGGCATACGTGATACCTTAGAGCATTTGCTTCAAAATCCAACAAATCGATAGGGAAAATGTTCTCTCAACGCAGAAGGCAATCAACCGCTCCTCTTGGATAAATATTTGTCAGCACCATAATCCTCGAGCGACAGCACAAACATTTTGGAAATTTTTTAAAAAGGCTGATTTGAATTTTTATTAGTAACACGGAATACATACACAAGTAAATGTTTATGTATGCTTGTTGAGCTATCTGTACAAAGCTTTGGATCACATTTCATTGAAAGTGATTTGAATATTGAAATAATTACGAATACAAAACCAATCGTAAATTATTCAGGATTTTAAATAAAAACACTTTATCTGATTATGCTAATTGCTATAAGTAAACCTTTTGGAAGGCATTTAAAAAATTCATAGATTAAGAAATCCACTTTACTTGGGGCTGTCAAAGTGACAAATCTGAATCCACCCTCAGATTTCAATAAAAAAAAATAAATTCTAATAGAAGATCACATTGAAGTACTAGTATTATTGGGCCCTGCTTAGTTTAGTAACCTGTATATCAGCTCAGCGTATTGTGCTAAGAAACCCAAACATAAGCCACGTTTAAGTCGTAGTAACTTATGGTGGATAAGTGGGTTATGCAGAATAAGATTTTCAGTTTATAATCATGCATAGACCCAGTTTATACTCATGCATGGACCCTTTCTATTCTATATAACAACATTTGAAAGCGGTCTATACACCTTTCACATGCTATGCCAATTTATAACCTCAATTAATTAATCGATTAGAATAGATCTAGATTTCCTCTAAAAGGTTTAAATAAATTTTCGTAATTAAGAGAATATTTAAATTTTTTAATGCGTAATAAATATCATACATATAAATTTTTCGTGAACTACGGAACCTGTTAGCTGACAAATATAAATTTTTTCACCTACCATGGAAGTCATGCTATCAAAATTTGCTATGAGCGCAGCACAAGTTTGGTTACTACATTCTCGGTTTAAACTCTATTCATATGGTAGGCCGAACTGATGTCGAACTAAACTGAAATAATAACGTCTTAAACGTAACCTGACTTATAAAAAGGTGCAAGTGTTGCCTTCGGCAGTCCTCCCAGTTTTCACAAGCAATCGCCTAAAATAGAAGCAATTACAATAATTTGTCATAATGCATACAGGAGCAAAGGCCCAAAACAAACCCCTAAGAATTAACACAGTAAAGGCAACAAGGGAAACTTTCTAACATGTTGATTCTGTTCAAAACAAACTCCTAATCAACATTATCGAGAGTTTGAACCATGTAGTTGGTTTAAACAAAAGACGTTCGAGAAATCTAAAATCGTAAAGGAAGTTACAAGGATTTTGACTAGGACATATCGAGTGAACATTTCTGAGTCTCATAGCTATAGACTACGTGAAATCCAGATTGCCATTGAAGAGTTTGTCGCAAGATATGGCATGATATGCTGATATAAGAGCTTCTCGAAAATTTTGATAAAAAACAGGAAGCAATTATGTACCTGAAAATGATGACTACTACACGCCTCTTTCCCAGATGTTCTGCTGTAAGAAATTGCGAAAAATTTCAGATTAACATTACTTATGGGCACGGAGCATGGAGAAAAACAAATGGAGAAAACCCAAATCAATGATTAACAAAACATGTTGTGATGGTTGAATATATTAATTTAGATTATTATTATTAAGTGGATGCAACCAGAGTTACCGTCTCTCATCTTGTCACCGCGACCTATAAGATCTTTTTGAACATTACTTCCAAGTGCCCTAAGGCGTCCATTCGAACTTAAGGTCTTTTGCAAAGCCTATAACATTCTTAGGGGCCATCCTTGCAGAATCCTACAGTCACACAGGATGTCTTTAGCTCTCATCGTCTTCCATACAGAACGGACAGGTCTCGTCATTGACTGACCTTAACCATCTTTTTAAGATGATATCTAAGTGGACAATGCCCAGTAAATAAACCCATTATAAGCCTTAATTCCTTTATGCTGAGAATGAGGAATACTTTTCCCTCTGTTGCGAGTGCTGGATAAAATTCATCACTTGTCTCAGCCTCATGGTATTTTCTCAGTCAGTCATTTTCATTCTGATTCTGCCTGAGTTCTGCTGAAAGGTCTTTTTGGGTGTCGAAAATAGGCTCAGGGACTATAAACGGAGATTTGGCTCATTCCTTTGCAAGACGTCTCGTAATATCCTTGCCCTTAATGCCTTCAAGATCTGGCACCCGAATCAGCGTAACTTGGTTTCTTCAACGAGTTACTTCAAGACAGTAGACAAGTCAATTCAAGTCAAGTGTGTTGGAGCCATTTTTCTCTTACAGTTGTCGTAGTTTCCCTCGATATTCCCATTATTGTCCTCTTTGTTCCTTGGGGTTCATCATTAGCCCTCAATTCGGTTCTTCTACGTCTTATCTTCTCCTCTTGTTGATAGATGTCATTTGTTTTCCTTGCAACTTTCCGTTTTGCTATCGTCTTATCCTTAACGATAGTGCGCCATATCCGCCGGAGTTCTACTTCTGCCGAACTTGAAATATGAAATCCACCATAGTTCAGTGGATTTTCTGGATTCATTTGATATTGAGTAGAAATGGATAGCAATATAATATTTGTAATTCACTTTCTGGCACAAATACACATTTTCAGGGTTGGACAAACAAAAACTTCTTTCTTTTATTTGCTTAAAAATCGAGATAAGCTTTCAATAAAAGTAATAATTTCGAATGGGTTTGGTATTTGTTGAGCTTGTCATATAATAATACTAAGATGGAAAATTGAATAATTTTTAAGAACTTTTATTTTTAATTATTCTAAATTAAATCATAAATTCAAGAGGAAAAAACAACCGCCTCGTCCGGGGTTTCAAACCTGGACCTTCCGCTTTCCGGGCGACTGCTCTTACCACTGAGCTCACGAGACAGGTGATTTTCCCCCTTACGTTTCTCAATTTATAATTAGCCTACTAAACCACGTTTTGCTTTCAGCTGACATTAACCAGTAAAGATAAAAGCGCTTGTATTCTCGATCTTTGAGCGATTCTAACAAGTGTCGCTTCGATGCCCGTTTGCGGGGAAAAATAAATAAAATTGAATTAACAATTTATTTGTGCGCTTTCATCGTTACTGGTTAATGCCAGCTGAAGGCAAACGTGGCTTCTGGAATAATTTCATTAAAGTTATTTTATATTGCTTTTTATTAATGTGAAAATTTGTATCAGATTAGAGGTTTATATTTAAGTTGAATAAGTCTAGTAAACGGCAGCCTTCAACATCATCATTAGCTACAGCAATACAATCAATATCTTTATTAGCTACAGAAACACATCAATAATATAATGTAATATACCATGTATACTCATTTCCGAATCAAGACAAAAACGAAAGGCATCGCTCAAAAAGGAGTATAAAGAAGAGAAGCCTATTAACAAAATTTTACGAGTTCAACAAGAATCTATTACAACGCATAATTATTGAACTCTACTATAAAAGGGAATATCCAACTGTTCTATAATTAAAAGTGTAGTTAAAAGAAAAGAAACCGAGTTTTTCATCATCTTTATGAACAGCCGTAAAAGAAATTAGGTTTAGAATCAGGAAACCAAGTGAGGGGAAAAAGCTAGTAAGCCGATATTTTTTCCTGAAAATTTTAGTACATACTACTTGTCAGAGCAATTTTCTATTTCGATAGTTAGCCAACTGGATGAAAGTCCCTGATCTAGTAAAATTACACTAAAAAGCTGCAGGCTTGCTAGCGCGTTGTGGTGGGAAAAACCCAATCTTTACTCAGGACAGGCAGTTATATAATTCAAGGTGAAAGTGTATAAGAAAAAAATGGTACCAGTCGTCAACGTCTTTTGGTGGAATCTACCAAGGGGCACAATAACGGCTAAGTATTCTATTTCTGTACCGCAAAATAATGATTAACGGGATGAAATATGGATCAATCAGAACCATTCAAGAAGTCACACTTGACCAGATTTGAGCAGCACAGGAGGAATAAAATTACCAATTTATTTCCAATTTGAAAAGATGACGCCAAATAATTTGTCATGTTGGCACTGCAAAAACTGGATATTAAGAAGGAAGCAAATATTCAGGACTAATGTAAAATCATTTGATGAAGATTACCATATTCATATGAATGCTGATGTTTCTAAAAACTAGTTTTTCAATAGTTTTATAAATTTTTTGGATGGCGATGGTGATGGAAAACATAATCCCTAATCTTCAGAGGGGAACCCACGTATCAATTTTCGTTACGCCAACTATAGCCTTTTGCTGTTTAGAACAGAAAAGAAAACAGCTTTTTGCTGCGTACACTAAAAAAAAAAAAATGGTAAAATGTAACTGAAAAACTAGTTTGTAATGTGCCATAAAAAAATCTGGTTTCATTCAACCACAAACAATCCTTAAATTTTAAAATCAACCCTAAAAATTGGGGAATAAGCAACGATAGTAATTGTTCATAAATCAACTATGATGCAGAATTTGTTAACTTTTGTTTAAATTAACGAACTATAAACATTATTAGGATACAATGTAAATTGTAAGTTTTTGTTGAATTTTTTTATTTTTTTTGTAATTTTACTATTTCTGCAGTTAATTAACTATTGTTAATATGCGCATACTACTATGGAGGGATATAACCCCCTTAATTTTATGTACATATTGTCATTATGTTAACTAGGATTTTGTAATTTGATAAAGAATTTAGTAAACTAAAAGAAAACCAATTTGTGAAATTTATAATGAATATAAAATATGTTCTCTTTATTCACTCACATATACATATACATATACATACATAACATATATATATATATTTATACATATATACATACATATAATTACACTTTGTTAAAATTAAAGTTTTCAAAACTTAAAAGTCCAATTACAATGAAACGTTTAAAGAACAATAATATTAATTTAATATATGAAATATTTTGAACGTTATTTTTAATCCCAACGGAACGTTTCTATAATAAAAATTCAAGTCATAAAATATGCCTAACCTTATGCAATTTTAAGCAAAGTCAATATTTAATATTTTATCATTCATACCCACTGACATATATAAAATGGACTTTTGATATTACTTAAATTGCTTACATTATTTGACATATTATTATGGGATCACTTTTCTATAGTTGTCTCTTTTTGGTTTAACTATTTTATTTCGCTGAACTTCAAATAATAAATTCTGTACAAAATCCGCCATAGTCCACTTTCAGTCCAGTGGTTATCTCAATGAATATATAGAATAGAAATATATGGCAATACAATATTTGTCATCCTCTCTCTGTCTCCATAGCTACTTTTAGGGACAGGCAGACAGAGATTTCTTAATTTTATTTCTATAAAAATTAAGTTTAAGAAATACCTGATGTTGTAGGAGATAAACTTCCAAGAATAGAAATAATTTCGAATGCATCTGTAATTTGTTGAACTTTTAATATGATTATTAATGCGAAAGTAAAACTTGAAATTAAGATAATTGTCACACCCCTGCCAACAAAAGTTCACCCATATAAAATAGAAAATCAGGCAGTCCATTTTAAATATGGCAGTTTTCATACCCAAAGAAAAAACTAAAGTGATTGTTTTTCATCGCATACCCTCTTATATTCTTTTATTAATCTCAAAAAATGTATACATAAAATTTTGTGACGTTTGGACCACGGAAACTTGTACCGACTTCCTTCGACATATGTCATTACTTACATACTTACGTGAACGCGCACTTTCGTGTTGATGAGCACATTAGATCGAGTTGAATTGTTAATAAACGAATTGTTTTTGGCTTACTTATATGTCGGGAGAATTGCGTGGTTCTAAAAAGAATATATTTTTAGTAGGAGAAACAAAATATCAAATAACAGGATCAAAACTTCCCACCATTGGACAAATCCTTGCTGTTTTGTTTTGTTATATCAGAGGAGTGAAGTTAACAATTAATTAAAGTGGAGTGTATGATTTTCTAGGAAAAGGCACGCATTCCAACTAAATCTTTACCTAATTGCGTAAAGAAACTTATTGACTTGCTCCCGTTTTGGAGAGACTTGCAAAAACATGCAAAGAAAACACAAGATGTATTCAAGCGGCGCCAACAAAAGTTTTCAAACAATTTGGACAATTTGTTTGATATTTCACACGCTGATGCCCTCCAATTGATAAAGCTAGAAGAAAATAGAATTTTCTTGTGACGACAGAGAGAGCCAAGTTGGCCCCGATGTTTAACTGGGGTGGATAAAAAACGGCTGATAAAGAGTAAAGAGCGCGAATTAGGGCTATTGAAGAAGAAAACCAGCGGGTCAAATATATTTCTTCTTCATCTTCATATGAACCTTTGAAGACCATCTTCTAGTTCTGAAGAAAATATGGACCCATAAGATGATTTTGAACTGTAATCCAGATCACACAGCCTGGCACTAGTAGAACAATGATGAAGAAAAATTTCATTATGCATAAATTAGATCGATATCAATTGAGTATGAGAGACTCTGCCCAAGGCACTCGGGCATAATGTTGACGAATTTCCGATATGTAAGTCTTCTATCTAACGAATCCGCACAGAAAAACGAAAGGAACGTGCAGACGCCAAAATGAGTTTTCAGACGTAGTTACTGTTCACTGAGATGGCAAACTGTTGCCTGCTCTAGATGGTCGAAAATCTAAAGAAAAACGCCTTTCTCTAGTGATTTTATTTAGTGGGAAAGAACATCTGATTGGTTTTCCCAAATAGAATAATTCTATTGGCAAATAACAGACCCATACTGTATGGAACGCGATCGTAAACTGGGATCTGACGATAAAGTCAGGATTCTCTGTTGTGATACTACGGCTTCGAATACAGGTCATATCAATTGTGCTGGTGTGCTCCTGGAGCAAATACTTGACAGAGAAGTGCTTTTGTTTCCTTGCTGTCACGACGTTTACGAACTAGTATTGAAAGGTGTATTTGAATCGAAAAGCAGCCAAGTGACAAAAAGCCTCGATATTCCAGTCTTTAAAAAGTTCAGAGATAACTGGAAAAAAGTCGACCCTGTAAATATCCCATTTTATAGGGAAAAGATATAAACGATTCTAATGGTCTCTGAGTTAGAAGATCTACTTATATTCTGTAGCACTGAATTGACCGAAAAAATAGTCAGAGATGAATATCCAGAGTTGATTGAGTTCTCTATCATATTTGTAGGAGGAGACAATGACAAGAAATTCAATTTTAGGCCTCCAGGTGCCCTGCACCAAGTTCGTTAGATGGCAAGAGCGATCTATTCCCTGAAAATATCGTTACTCAGTTCTGAATTTAAAATTACCAGCAAAGACAAGGCGTCACTACTTGACAGTTGTATATTTGTTGTGGCATACTACAGGTTTTTCCAATAAGAGGTGTTATTTTAATTAGCCCGCTATTTCGGTAGATGTCACGTTTTGAGCTGTAATTTTTTGATATTTGACAAGTAGAAACTACGCCATTAATAAAAATGGAACGATACACGATTCAACAACGCACTGAAATTATTAAAATTCACTATAAAAATGGTGAAAATGTGGCAGAGACGGTTCGTAAAACTCGAACATTTTTGGGTCGTCGTGAAGCACCTTGTCGGACCGCAATACAGAAATTGGTAGAAAAATTCGAGCTGTCGGGACAAGTTAGTGATGTGAAGAATAAAACCCGTGCACGTCGCTCAAGAACAGTCGACAATATTGCTGCTGTAGCCGAAAGTATTGAAGAAAACCCAGGTTTATCCATTCCTCGCCGTTCTTTGGAATTAGGCATTCCACAAACGTCATTACACCGTATTTTGCATAAAGATTTGGGTCTTAAGGCTTATAAAGTTCTGTTAACACAAGAACTCAAGCCGGCTGGTCATCAACAACGTCGAATCTTTGCTGATTGGGTCCTTGAAATGCATGAAAATGATCCGGAATTCCATCGAAAACTCATTTTGAGTGATGAAGCCGATTTCCACCTCGATGGCTTCGTCAACAAGCAAAATTGTCGCATCTGGGGCTCGGAAGACCCAAGAGTTGTTGTTGAAAAGCCTCTCTATCCTCAACGTGTGACTGCTTGGTGCGGTTTATGGTCCTGCGGGGTCATTGGACCTTACTTTTTCGAAAATGAGGCTGGAGCAACAGTTACGGCGAATGGATTGCGCTATCGACAGATGATTAATGATTTTTTATGGCCGGAATTGGATGGTATTGTTCTGGACAACGTTTACTTTCAACAAGACGGCGCTACGTGCCATACAAGTAACGAAACCATTGATCTTTTACGGGAAAAGTTTCCGGACCGTGTTATCTCTCGAAGAGGTGATCACAATTGGTCACCGAGATCTTGTGACTTAACACCTTGCGACTTCTTCCTTTGGAACCACGTGAAAGAGAAGGTCTACGCCAATAGCCCAGTGTCGATGCAAGACCTCAAAGATGGTATTCGTGAGGTTATCGAGGACATAGGGCAGCCACTTTGCGATTTGGTTATGGAAAATTTCATGAAAAGGATATGGTCCTGTAGGCGTGGTCGTGGTGGTCATTTGGCTGATGTTATTTTCCATTATTAACGGCATACCTTCCTCTTTATAATGAAATAAAGATCCGATTATTTATCTCAAAAAATGGCACTTTTCTTTGAATTTCAAAATAATACCTCTTATTGGAAAACCCTTTATGTTAAGCCATAGCTGTAATGCATTTTGACAATGAGATCACCTCACCAAATTTTGTGCTTCCTAAAGTCAATGACGGCTTACGAAAAAATTGACAAAAGTATCTCAGTTTAGTCAAGATTTGTGGTATTTGACGGACGAAGTATCTATTCTGTCCCAATTTGACGAAGAGGTGGACCTAGAAACTCAAGTTAAACTGGTGCAAATATAAGCAACGAAAATGTCTTGACCCATTAGAAACAGTATATTCCATGGAAGGAGGAACTTAATGGTTCTTTGTATGGTTAGTACATTAATTTTTATTTATATTTTTCAGCTTATACTTATGATCAAGCTAACCATGTCTTTTTTTTGTTTCAGATAAAAACATAGACGATTTCTTATGGGCCAAAAACAAGTTTTGGTTCTCTCGTCTCAAAATTGATGACAGTTTTCTCCAAGAAAGTATATCTCCTTGGGGTACACTGTCTTCGTTTCTAGAAGCAAAAAAAAAACTGTTTCATCACTCAGAGTAGTAAATGACACAGCCGAAAAAGTGCTAAAGTTAATGCAAGACTTTCTTGGTTTAATTATAGTTGAAGAGGAACAAAACAATTTCTGGTACGTCGTGTACAAGAACACAGAAAGATATATCCGGATTGCAAGAAGAAAACTCTGAAAATAGGATATGCAGAATAACGTCTTCATGGTAGAATAAATAAAGATTAGTGATAAATAAAAATTTTGATTAGTTAGATTTTTTTTACACTAATGCTGAGGTCATTGAATATTAACTCAATACAAATTGCTATGTTCTAAATTTGTCATCAACTCGGCACTGGTTCTTGTTATCCTATCTCAATACAATTTCGTATTCAAGTCGTCAGACCTAAATAGAAAAAAGTAGAGGGTCTGCGTATCTATTTTCGCAAAAAAATAATCTCCTTATGATTTGGGATACCCTATGTACATAAATAAATTTCCATTATAAACACATAGTAGTTCAGTTTGGACAAATGAATAAAGTACCCAAAGCCTCGATATCTAAACACAGCAAAACATTTTTCAATAGAACCGATGCTTTGTGTGAGCATAAACCAACTTGAGTCCTGTTTTTTCTTGAAATGAAGAAACAAGTGGTTTTATTAGTTAACTGTGCTGATGGTAATAACCATCAACTGCAAATGATAATTGAAAAAAACTGACTTTGGATATTTTTCATAGTAATTATCGAACTACGAAGTTAGTGAAAATATTTAGATTTGTCTAAAATTTGTACTAATAAATTTTCAACCTATTTGTCGTAGTTAAATTCAATCTATATATTTTTCTGGGTGATAATAATAATAATAAGGTAGAAATCCCTGAAGTTTTTTTTTTCAGCTCTCTCTTTAGCATGCCTACCTGATAGAACTGTGTAAAAGCGGTCTACTGATATACAATTCATCAATGCGCTGCCCACATATATCCCTCTCTACGACCAACTTACTTATTTGTTAGTAATGATACTTTCCAATTCGTAGAGAATCTAATCTATGATTTGAATTACGTCGTACTTTGCACGGCCATCAACTAACTTTGTGTATTTCAAATTACTTCCAAGCTGTAACCTCGTTCTTTGCTGCTCAAACGGATGACAGCCATCCAATGCGAAACTCGAAAGAAATACAGTTCGCCTTAACTCAAACATTATCCAAAATATGAAAACGAAACTTCTTTTGAATTTTCTTAAGTCAAAAGTAGACAGAAAGTTTGCTGTTACTGGTACCATGGCAGGCATCTCAGAATTTTCTGAGAACACAGTGATAATTAAGTACTGGGGAACAGCGTTTGGCATCGTACAATATTTTCTAAATGGAATTTATAAGTCAGAGCACTTGTCTAAGAATTGTCCTTATATTGTTTAACCCTTTGAATTTCTTTTATAAAAGAGAAGTTTTAGCGATGTAAATATATTCAACAAGCAAAAGTTAATTACTTGGGATGCACCAACATCTTCTCTCTGCCATATGCTGACTCCATTACATCCTGCAACTTTCTGATTCATCCCATCTGTCTTTCACTGTGCCACTGGACGTGAAAGCATATAAATTTTCTTCCCTAGGTTTAACTGCATCTGACTGAATTTTAACGTTGATAAACAATTATCCTCTCTTGCTAGATTTTTGTGAATTTCCGTACATCTTTGGTGTCATATTTTAGGGTTAAAGGGGCAAATAAATTACAGAAATTCTGAAACATATACAGTAGAAAATAACTTTGAGCACTTTCTTTTCCCGAGTAACAAACTTGTATTTTGACAAATATCTTAAAATTGCTGCTATTTGTAAATTATAACTATTTAAGTTCCGGCTTGAACAGTAGGTGAAGAGAAGTACGGAGATGTACATAAATAACATCAATAAAAAATAACTAACAACGATATCTCGGTAGCATGAAGTTCTAAAATGTTCGAAATGTTAGAATTAGTTTTTTATGCATTTTAATTAGCATTTGATCGAAAGTTGGAAACAGAAACAGTTTTTAGAAAGGGAAATGGGTACGCATTGAATAGAAATTAATAGGCATCACTAAATCTAAGAATATACCTGTGCTATTAGCTGTACCACTGCCCTGCATGAAACCATTTGAAGTGACAATGACAGACAAAACATATTCCGATTTGTGACTCAGACGGAGAGAACTTTATCAGGAGAAACAATCCGGCCAGTAGCTGGTAAGTTGAAATTTCGTGTGACAGAAACTCGAGGATAGAGTGTTAAGCTGTTCACAGTCTCTACTGGAGATTTGTAAGGAATCTAGCCTAGGATGCTGAAGAAAAGGGCCTGTTCCAAAATCTGAAAATATATAAATCAACTACATATACTCACAACCCAGGACTTCAATAACAAAACATCGAATATCAGTTCCAATCCCACAAAGTAATTCACAACCAACCACTTCGGAGAGATGACGATTCCGACAGAATATCCGGAACTCTATGCAGATCAGCTCAGGAGCCATAAAAATACGCAAATATAAATTTCAGTTAGTTAAATCACGTCGAAATTATTGTTTTCGATTGTGATTTTATTAATTTTTAAACGCACACACAAAAAAACTAAGAAATAATTAACATACCTGAAACTTAGTGAAGTCTTCAACTGATTTGTCTATAGTGCAAAGCAAGTCGAAATTTTCAAATTCTTTTAAATTTTTCATGTGGAAGTGGTCAGAAGTGCTTTTACTCGTCTAACAGACGGAAAGATCCTCTTGGACCAGATTTTCATATTTCGTAATAATATTTGTATAGCAAATTTATTACTTCTAATGGAAAATGTTCTGTCGTTACTTTTGGTTCTTTCGAGAGGTTTGTGAGAAATGATATGAGAAATGGACTACGTGCTCTAACACCTTTTTTGAGTAGGTCAATACAGAGTTCTTGAACTGAGTGTCTGTACTAAGTTTAATACCTGAAAATATCTGCATTTTTAATATAAACTTCTCATCGTCATATTTTGTGAATATTTTTATGTTTGGAATGGGCAAATATTGGTTTTTTATTACATTTATTCGGCTGCAATTTACGCACAACTTATAACTATTGCTTTATTTTTTCACGAATTACACTCGGCTAGAGTATTCCGGCGTCGAATTTACTATGTTTTGTTTACTTTAAATCGAGTGTAATATCTTTTAGACCTTTTTTTCCAAAATGATACGGTTATTTATAAGGCTTATACATATGCCATTATTTTCCTTCAAATCTACATACATATATTTATTTTTAGGGCTTCTGTTTTCCCCAATTTCTGTATGGTAAAGACAATCAGTTAGGTAAATTGTTTACCATCTAAATGACTTTTTTTGTTTTCCAATTCCCCCATGGCCATTTCAATTATCAATGTGTCCTCTGTAAAGGTTTCTACGTGTATTCTGATATCCGTATATTATAGGACTCTATTATAGTAGTAGCTGCCAAGGGATGTCCCCAAGGTGGAGTTCTGTACCCTCTACTATGGTCGCTGGTTCTAGATGATCTCATACAGAAGCTAACCAACTTCGGCTATGACAATCAGGGATATCCGGATGACCTGGTAATTACAATTTGGGGCAAACATGATCAGATAATATCTGATCTATTGCAAAATGCCCTAAGCATAGTTTGCAACTAGTGCTAAACAATGGGACTTCGAGCCAATCCTGGTAAGACAATAGTTGTTCACTTTACGAGAAAAAGAAAGCTTTATTTACAAGTACCATCTCTTGAGGGAACAGTAGTGGAATTCTCAAAGTAGGTCAAATATGTAGGTATTACCTGAGATAACAGACTAACCTGGAACTCTCACTTAAAAAGAGTACTAGATAAAGCTACAGTGGCAAAATGGACATAACGCAGGCTTTTTGGCAAAACTTGGGGTCTTAAACCAAAAATGACTCTGTGGTCATACACATCTGTTATAACACGCATGGTCACATACGCTTTACTCGTTTGGTGCCCAAAAACAAGACAAAAGACAGTTCAAGCTGGTTTGCATGTTGGGAGCAGCCCATATTTACTGCAATTATGCTACAAAGGGCAAACCTCCAAAATACACATAATTTGGATGGCCACCTGAAAGCCCTCCAGGAATTCATAGAGGACCCAATGCCTAACCCAATTTCAGACGTTATGCCGAAACGCCATAACTTTGAAACACCATTTAAGGTGATCTTGGGGGACCGTCAACAGTGGCACACTGGGAACCTACCCTTTGAAAAAGGATCTTTTAAATGGTTCACGGATGGGTCCAAAATGTAAGGTGAAGCAGACGTGGGCAGATAGGGACCAATGTGCCATCTCGCAAAGGCACTGGGGGCCTCACTAACCAAATTGAGGCAGAAATACACGCCATAGAACCCTGCGCTCGCGAAATAATCGACAGGAATATGCGTGTAGCTAAAATATACATAACATCCGACAGCCAAGCAGCAATTAGAGCGTTAAACTCGTTCACCTTTGAGTCTAAGCTGATTTGGGACTGTCTTAATGTCTTAAAGCAACAGACCGAGACAAATAGGGTGACACTGATCTGGGTACCAGCATATGAAGGCATTAACGGAAACGAGATTGCGGACCGCCTTGCGAAGGAAGGAGCCAAATCTCCGTTTATTGGCCCTGAGCCTGTTTTTGGACACCCAAAGAGTCACATCTCAGCTCAAATCAGGCTTTGGGAGGACAGAACTAAAAAGGAACACTGGGCAAATAGCCCGGGGCTGACACAAGCGAAGAAGTTTATGAAGTATTCACAACAGAGGACAAAAGAATTCCTCAAACTCAGCAGAAAGGAGCTAAGGCTCATAGCGGGCGTTCTTACTGGGCATTGCCCACTTAGATACCATTTTAAGAAAATGGGTAAGGTCGATGATGAGACCTGTCGATTCTGTATAGAAGACGATGAAACCGCTGAACATGTCCTGTGCGACTATGAAGCTCTGTCCCGCATAAGACTAAGACATCTAGGAATGGCATTTCCACTGCCAAAGGATATCGGAAAAATGGCCTCCAACAATGTTGTAGGCTTCATCAAAGACCTTAATTTCGAATGGACGCCCTAGGGTATTTAGGGGTAATGTCACAAAGATCTTATAGGTTGCGGTGACAAGATGAGAGGCAGGAATGCTGTCTGCATCCCCCGTTATTAATAATAATAATAAATATCCCTTCTATTGATTCTCATCTTTGAAACCTATGTTAATAATTTTAATGCCTCACACCTTCTTATGGCTCTTACGCTTGCAGAGTCGTCTTGCAGCTTTTACAATTTTTTCCAAATATGTTTAGCCTATTCTGGAGATTATACTTAGCATGCGTAACATAACACTTTTACATGTCATTTGTCAAATATGAATATGATTCATCTTATACATAAAGAAAGCTATCCTTAATGACCGCCGATAACCACTACATTTTACTGACCTCGAAACCAAATTGATTCTGCCTCCTTTAATCTATCTTAATTAATGCATAGAATTTTAGACCAACAGGCTATCTACCCCTTTTATATAGATACTTAAATATTTCGCGCTACTCGCAGTAGGAAGTCTATTCATTATTATATTAACAAAATACTAAAATGTACACTAAAATATGTACAATCTCAGTACCAGTGAATTTTAATTTGCACCTTCAGTCACCACTTGGTCCGATCCGGCCACTCCAAAGTAAACTCGCGACTACCGTTTATTATTTCAAATTAGTCCGCAAACTGAAATGGTATTAAACTGGGACAATCCTTACCATTAGGAAGGATTTGTCAGGTCTAATAAAAAATCCAAAATTCCGCACAAACATGGTAGAATAACGCGAAGGTAATACTTTAGTTCTAACATGAAGAAACAACACGACCACTTGGGATAATGCTGGAGGAACTCCCAAAAGAGCATTTTATAAGACGTTGTTGAAATTACTGCAAAACAAGTGAAAAGATGAATGCCCGCATGAAATTTCGTATTTTCCTCCATTTGAACAATTTTGATTTTTATAGTTGTTTTTTTCCCATATATTCCTAGAATGGTTCGTCGGACAGTAAAAATGATTATAACCAATTTCATAGGATTTTATATTGTGAAGAACTTTTCAGTACAATGACACGTCTAGGACTGGTAGTTTTCAGTTATCGAGCGGACGAACGAACGGACAGACGAACGAATGAACAAATGGATGGATGGGTGGACGGAAGGACGGACAGACGGAAGGACGGACAGACGGACGGACCTACAAAAATCAAAATAAATTTTAATATTATGCGTGGTTGTCCAATCCATTTTCCTCTAGCATCATTATTTCTAGGTGTTACAAAAGGAATAACGAACTTAGTATACCCCATCATCATTTAGGGTATAATAAAAATAATAAATAAGAGGGCAACCAGATGACTCCCTTGGGGCACATCAAACAACACTAAGAAAACCGATCAACACAACTTTTTTCTTAATATTATTCGTATTGTTAATAGTGTTACATATGTATGTATTAATATTAATAGTACATGTACTTAATTTATAAATGCATTAACGGTTCGCATTTTACAAATATATCTTTTTAACGAACCATTATTGATGGCGAGAAACTGCAAACAATTGCTTTTAATGAACTTGTCTGTCAATTCATAATTTTTAGATTTATACAAACAAATTTCTAATTCAATTTTGCATCATTCTAAAGAGCTGTTCCTACGTAGAATAACTATAAAGGAGATGAATATTCCCAAAATTATAAACAATCTAACAACTTAACAAAAAACTGGTAAAAACTTAGAAATTACTTCGCAGCAGTTATGCTAGTGCTAGATTTGATTTGACTTATATTTTGTGCGGGCTTAATTTTCTGCATAAACGCCACTAAAGCCAGAGCAATGTCGTTCAGAGTTTGAGTGTCATATCTGCTTGCCTCTTTGCTGTTTATATCCATGTAAAGGTATTAAAATGTGTGTTTCTACCTCCTATGACAGCTTATGGGGTTTTGTCTCATTGTACCAGAGCACGTGCTATCAAATCCAAAAGATCTAAATGGAACTCCATTCTGCTTTAAGCTTTATGGTGGGGATTTTATGTATCAAAATGTACGTATCTATGTGTCTATGTATGTATCCATGTGAAAACTGATTAAGTACAAATAAATGTACATAAGTATATATATGGACACAAGTAATGTTCATGTCTTCATAAATACGGTTTGCAATTTGCATATAAATTTAATTCCATATTTACGAGGGCAAACTCAGAATTATTTGTCTTACACAGACGACACTAACTGTTGTATGACGTATGCTTTGTGGCAAGGTAAAGAATCTGTCAAAAGTTGCATGTACTTATCTGCACAGTTGGAGATTACCAAATGGAATTGGGCGATTCTATGATACACCGCTAGTGATAATGTATTAATTTTACTGCCGCTTACATTGGTTGCATTACATAAATTATATTCCATGAAAGTAAAAAACGATTACATCAAAAAGAATTTTTAATAACCAAATGTCGGTTGCATCCTTTTTATGAAAGGGACATCCATTTTTAATTAAGACATCCTACAGAACTATGCGTAATGTATTCATAGCAAACATTATTCTTCACTACGAAGGCTGCATTTAACTTTGGTTAAACTTGCATTTGCCTTTGAATTTAACACTGGAATCTGGCTAAGCTTGGTGTTTGTTGTTTAACAGGCTACACGAACGTGCAGATTGTATGAATAATATTCTGGAAAAGTATTAAGATAAAGCCAAATTACTAGGAGTGATACTAGAATGCATGCGTCAAAAAGCCTGCCATTGCACTGTATGCCTGCGAGAAAATTTTTGGAAAGATATGTATTGTTACGATTGTGGCCTTAATTCGTTATTCAAATCAGAATTTATCAAATATAATTCACAAGTTCTCTTTATTACACTTTACCCTTTACTTTTTATCAAACTCACAAATAATCACAAATCAACTCTACTTTAATTATCGCTAGTACCGTACTTCAAATTATCGCAATCCAAATAGTTTACTACATTCACTTCACTTTCTGAGACAAGACTCAACCCTACAATTTTTCTAAAGTGGTTTATGACCGTACTTAATTAGTCATTTCACGGAAAGTATCCATTTCCAGTAGATGTCGCTTGTCCTTTTCTATTGCACGGAACGATATATACACCACTATTGTAAGACCTATCCTCACCTATAGAATCTTGGTGTGATGTGGTGCTCTAGAGAGAACGAGTCACTTATCAGAATCCATAGAGTTACCTGCTTAGGTAATTACATAAGCTCTTCGAACAGTAACAACATCAAAGAATAATGAAGATTAGACCCGAGGACTCTGTACTGCCCGTTAGTAGAACGTACACGCAAATTTTGATTAAGTGACTGATGTGAATGCACTGGTAAATTTGGAATAGGATCAGTGGTCTATTCTCTTATCAAACCAAACACTGTTCACTTCCTTTTAACTTTCAAGAAACTGTTATACTTATTTTTTAGAATGTCTCACTATGAAGATCAGATTATGCATAATAGTTATTAGGTCAACGATTCCAACATATAGGGAAACACACTAACAGGATTATTAATAATAGATATTCAATATATGGGGTTAATATAGAGCAAAAAGTTAGAATAAGTTAACTTCAGAACACTGCCACACTTATTTAGTTTAAATATCTCGAGTAATCGTATTAACAAAAGATTATATAAATTGTTGGGTCAGAGATCAACACACACTAGAAAAAACACTTATTTGCACCGATTTATGATGTACGATTTTCAAAAATAGATGGATTGAGATAAAACTCAATATCTAAGTTTTTGGTTAGAGATAATTGTATCACATTGAAAAATGTACTTATTGGCAAAAGATTGCAACATATGTAAGTACGTCAAGACAATGATATAAAAATACGTATATGTAAAATAAATATAGAATGAAGTAAATTATGATGTTTGATAAATATGTATACGAAGAGTATAGTATGTAGATATATATATATGAGTAAATGTATTATAATATAGATATATGAGTAAATAATATAATGTTACAAGTGGCTGCTACTCACCGATCTAAAACTTGGCACTTGAGGAATTGGCTGTAAGCTAATGTTAAGCCCTTTGTTCTTGGTTAGAACAATTCTCTATTTCCGTCGAAACCAGAAATAAAGTGTTTGTTAGTAAAATATTATCTCAGTCGAGACCCGAGATAATATTATTTAAGTCAGTCGACACCCCGCTTAAATAGTTATCTTAATTTCAGTCGAGACCCGAATTAAGATATTTTATTCACTCACACTTTATGGAATGACTCTCCGTCTCACTCAAACTAGCCTCTTAAAGTTACGGTCATAAGGCAAGCTTTGGATACACTAGAATCAGTTTTAGTAATTAAATAGAAATTTTTCGAAAATGGGTTTCTTGAAGAAATTTTTTTTTTCCGTAATCTAAGAAATAATGTAGCAAGTGTTATGCCATTTTAAAATCCTTATTAAATGCGTCAACTTTTGAAATTACTTGCCAAACTGGCAGTTAAAGTTGGGCGAAGTATTAATTTTCTATTCTTAGTTCGGCAAAATATGACATTTTCTTCCAACCTGGATCACCCGATTCCGGCTTGACATCGACTTCCGGGATACCATGTATATAATTACATAATTTTCTAACTTCACGAGGATTTTCGATTGTGAAAATTAAGTGTTTATCACTATGTAATTTGCACTACAAAGTGTAATTACCTCGACGTGAAATTGTATAGTTTTAAAAACTTGCTGATCGCTACTAAATATCACTATGAAGAATAGAACTGATTTTTGTAAGAAATAAACATGTGTTTATCATCAGCCTTATTCACTTTGAGTGAATATAACGATTTATTGTTAGCTTATAACATCGAAATTGAACCAAGAGGTGAGAATTTTAGTGGCTGTAACGAAACTTACACTTAGCTTTAGAGACAAGACTAATTTTTCACTACTCTAAGATTTAAATAGTAGTTGGTATATATCCATTGAATTCTATTGAAGAAGTTATTGTCGTTTGTCTCAGCTGGTTTAGGGAAATCATTTTATTTGAGCCCGAGTTATTTTTAAAAGAACTTTTGATTCCAATCAAGAAGAAAATTACTTAAACGAATTGAAATAACAGTGAAAACTAGACATTATTTTTATATCTACGTTTGCCTTGTTTGCGGCAAAACTTAGCTTACATGTAACACGAAAAATGTTTATAAAAAAGCATTCCTTATACTGATTTCCTTGCGTACAATCTTAGAATAAAACACTTATGTATTTCAAATGTTGTAAAAATGTGCGCTTGTTGAAATTAATAATGTTCAAAAAAGAAGCACTGACAGTCTTTCCTATTCTTGTATAGCATACAATGCATTCAGTTTTAATGCATTAAACATTAGAAGATTTCCCTTTTCAATTGCTAATATTGCAACTGACCACATTCGCCAACAGAAATGCATACTTTTATTTTGCCACTATATCATTGGGTATAAATAGTGGAGTTTCCGTGCGCTCTTGTTGTGCACTTAATTTAAGGATCGTAAAAATATTCCTTGAGTGCTCGTTTTTTGCTTGCATCACACCTAATAAAAACGTTCATATCGCACGAAATGGGCAATGAAATCTTCTGGTCGTTATGCACAAGAGGGCAGTTTCCGGTTTCTTCTGCATTTATCATATTCTGACGTAATTAAAAGTGAAAATGTTCACACAAAATATTATAATAAATCAGAAAATTTGTTGCTAAAAGTCATTTAATTTTTCTACGTTTTAGATTCCACTTCAGCATTCATAACAATTGAAGTCCATTGGGACTTACAGAGTTACATTGAAATGCATTAAAAATTAAATAAAATTTCTTGTGCTATTCGTATTATATCTCAGAACTAATCAATTTAGAAATCGACTTTACAGATGCCCAACCAAAAATGACTTATTCGAGATATTGTTGGAAAATCTTAATGTTATTCAGCTCCATCGCTTGGAGAAAATTTATTTACTAGCGAGTTACTGATAGACTTTGTGAATTGTGCAGTGTAAGTTGCAAAATCTACCTATAATTAGCTAACAACTGCCATACTAATTAAGCCACCCGTGATGAACATTTCGCCGCTAATTTACCGCCAGTATTACTGACTGCTACTATAGATGTAAATAAAAAAAGTTGCGATCAATTTGACGAATAGATGATGTGCCTGGCATGTTTATCTAAAGCGAAAAGATAACTCTGTAATTCAAATTGTCATACAGACTGGTGAAAAAGCATAAGTAATGCAGACATTTGTCTTCAAAATTCTGTAATTAGAGCTCCTTCACCACTGGAAATATATTAAAAATGCATTGATGACGGATCTGTTGAGATTATTGACTCTCACTTAAATATGTATGACCGTTTCGATTATTAATTTAATGTCGATTTCGATGGGACCAAATCAGTGTCACAATTTTTCTGTCAATGGAACACTGAAGCTTATCGAATATATTGCTGTAATTATCAATGTATTTGTGTGCATACGTATTATCACAACCTTCCACCAACCTTGCATACTACAAACAATGAAGTAGAGAAAGTGACACATATTTTTGAAGGGAACTACCATTACTGTCTCTCTGATATTTTTCTTTAGTTGAGTTTTTTTTTGTTCTTTTGCAATGAATCTTTATGGGTAAATGAAAAAATAAATTAAATATGCCTTAATTTTGTTAATTGATTTATTATTTTCGTTGACTTTCAAATATTAATTGTACTTCTTTATTATATACGCACGTGTAGAGCACATAATAAAAGAAGTCGTGAATAAATTTAGAAGCACTTGATCAAATTTTTGAAACAGTATGCTTTAAGAAAATTGTGATTCAGGTGGTTTAGTTTTTGTATGACGAACACGAAAACCAGTATGCCAGACAAAGAGATTTGTAAGCAATTTAAATTTTATAGATTTCCCTCTTAGCTAAACGAAATATCTGTTGCGGAAATACATTTGAGCACTGCCCGAGAACGCCATGACTTGGAAAGCTCAATTTTTGTACACGGCGTTTTCATAAAAATTGAAAAAAAAAAAATTAAAATCGAACTCACTTGGGCCACCTGTTCTTAATGTTGCCATACAAAAATGAAAATAAAAGTGATGTAAGTGGGAGACACTTTTCGGAAAAATTTGATAATTACCATCTTGCGGGTATATTCGCAACTTTAAAGCCACTTCCTTTCGTTACAATTTTCTATAATCTGTTATCTTTCATATTCAGAAAACCAGATGTCACTACTCTAGTTAGTCTGCGAACCTTTTTCAAAATAAAATTGTGAGGTTTGCTAAAGTACTTTGAACTTACATTAATTAGCAGCATATACTGTAATGCTACCACCTTTATTCCTCGGCCAAATTCCAACCGCTTTTTAAAACTCATTTTGCTAAGTGTTCTCAGTGTTTTTATTAAGATTTTTTGAAGCTATTACGAGATTCAAACATCAGCGGGTTACAGAGTGGTAACCCGTGGTGGCTTAAAAATACAAAATAAATTAATTATTTCTCTGGGAGTGGAGGTATTTATTTTATCCGATTTACTAAATTCCTTTTGCTAGTTTTTTTGTAATTTGTTTCTGATTGCTTGAACATATTTTCCCTCCTCTTCTGATTGAGTTGCGATATTTAATTTTCGACTGTCAAAATTCTGTTGGAAAAATTTATTTCGAAATATTTTTCTACAACTTATCGATTAATCCAATTCTTTTTATGGATGCGCTTTTACTAAGAGATTATCTGTACAAAATTTCAGGAAGATCGGATGTCATTTACCTATTTAAAAACATTAAATTTCCATACCAACTTTTGGCCATATACCGGCGATCTTTGAAAACGCACGGAAATGCCACTTACAGAATCGGAAATCTGCATAGCTCCTCTGTGGTTGGCATTTTACCCGAAGGAATTTGGCACTATCGTCCAAATTCTGATGCAATTTAATTGCGACAACTCCCGCAAAACTTTGCCAATTTGAGCATATTCCGAGGTGTAGGCCTACAAAACTCCAGGCTCTCCTACATTATGCATTATTTTTGTTTCGTTTGGTCATCTGGAGCTCCCACTTGCGTCACTTTCAATTCTAGTCAAGTCTTACTTATGTTGTGACGAAATCGGTGATGACGAGTAGGGACCCTCTTCTGGTAAGACCAATTGTACTTTTCCCCTTGTCTACATTATTTCCACTTTACTGTAAAACTTTCACCGTAAATATCCGTAGGCAGGAGTCAATATCACACGACTTAGATATTTCGCTTAGTGATGGAGAGAAAAAAAAAAACATAATAATCGGTTGGAGAATGAATTTTAGGAAGATCAAGTGGAGCACTTTACATATATAAAAAACGAAAACGAACTTTATTATTTTTATATAAGATCTACACTTTTACAATTATGCCGTTAAAACGGTTTTAAACTCTCGCAAATTGACTACTTCCTTTTTATCTTTACTTACCAGCGCTTTTTAACACTTAAAATTTTAACTAAGCAGTTTTCTTTTACCGTGATAGCAGAACTTATCAGTTTTCGTGAGGACGGAGTGGATGCAACCTAAACAAAAAAGCATAGCATTTCATTAACGATGGGAAGATGGTTAATTTAATTTTACCATGCCATGGGTTTTTCGTTAGGTTTCACTTTTAGCGTGTTTATTATTTCTGCCCTCATATATTGGTCTCGGATATTCTAGAGGTCACTAGATGTAACTCGCTCTGTACGAATTGAGATATGTATACCATATTTCCATAAACAAATCGCAATATACTCCAAACTTGAAAAGGTTCGTGGAAAACTTTAACTATTTTTAAACAAAACAATTATCAAATGTAATCACTTCCCTGCTTATTTAAAATGCGCGTCCTCTATCCATAAATGGTACAGCACTACTGAAACCGAATCAAGGGAATAATTGTCAAAGATAATGGAGGGAAAACAACACTACTGCACACATACGCAAAATTTAAGTTCACGGCTTTTAACATATAGATGGTTGGGATATTATACATTCGGAATTGTCAAATGTAATAAACTCTCTTTATTGATATATAGAAATAAATTCCTTCTTAAGCCTTAATGCAAATAACAAAATCTTTTAATTCATTTAACTCGAAAATTTCACTAATAATTATGACAGTGCACTTTGACAGAACAGATGACAATTCAACTTCAATATGTATTTGTAACATCGGGAAAAAATCCAGTGCAAATTAGGGAAAGTTCAGTGTAAACATAGTGTTGCACTTCTGCTGTCTCATTGAATATTTTCAGTGCTGTACTTCTTGAAAAGTGCAGCACTGGTGTTGCATTGAAGTCCCATAAAAATACACATAAGTAATTGATTTTGCTGACAATGACGATCTAATTAAATTTAACAGATTTTTTCGACCTCTGATGGATAGCGGACGAATTATCTACTTTTACACATTATACTTTTCATTCCAGTGTCCGTAGAGGTTTTTGCTACTTCAGCTAATATGTACATTCAGAATAAACATGGAAGGCCCATAAAATATCGTTTCGAATTTTGGGTAGGAGCTACATATTACAGATTTATAGCATGATTTGAACCATGTCGAGAAGCCGGAGCACTGACATGCAAACAATGCCTACAAAATATGAGACATTGTACTAAGTTAATCAGATGGGTTAATTAAAACCGCGAGTATTGCTAATTACCATTTATTTGGATAATTTATTTAAATAACTTCCACTCCTTCAAAGACTTAAAGCTCGTGGCTAAGTGGTAAAAATGTCTGATCAAAGCATATTCCAAACGATAATCAATAGAAGATTGTACGACTTTCCAAATCATATAATAATAATGCGATGGGAGCTATGTCCATCAATCTTGGCTTTATTAAATACAAGGTAGTCGTGGTTAAACTGCCTTCTTACAGTATGGAAATTTTCATAATACATTTTGACAAAAAATAGTCCTTGAGGCGAAAAAAGTGCTAATACTCAACTCAGAAAGTTTTGAGGTTAAAAAGTTTCTTATCGCTGAAGTTGAAGTGCAAGTTAAGCTAAAATTAAGCTCTTCTATTCCTTGGTAAAATACTGCTTATATTCTTATTGTATGGAGACGTGGCAACACTTGTCCGAATAAACATCTTTCTTGCACTCAAAAATGCCAAGGGCTAAGGTTAAGGGTTCGTTCAGTGGAATATTCCCTTTTTGTAATTTTCCCTTGAATTAACTTCAGACTACGCCACACAAAACAACACAACAATTTTCGTCCTTGTAATCTGCCGGTCGGAATACATACCCTTTTCTACATTAAAATTTCTAATTTTTACACTAATCTCTCAAATAAATACACGTTCTTGAAAAGCACCTTGACTTAAAAGAGTTTTCAAAACGTTCATAAAATTTACTCTCTAACGTGCCCTTTTCCCGTTCAACGCGCTCTATTTTGTTTGCAAAGGTATCCTTAAACTAAATCCAGCATCACTCGAAATCCTTTCATGATTCTTTTGCTTCTTAAGGCTGGAATCAAATCGAGTTAAGTGGATAATTTTCCCGTCACATTATGTTGCTTAGTGCACTTATATTTACGCACTTTTGAGCAAGAGATTATAAAGCTCTGCACAGGTAATTCTGTTTCATTAAGAAACTTACTTATTTAAGGCATATCCTGTATGAGGATATGAGGATACGGTAAAAAATATATGGCTATATTCCTAGTAGTAAGTAGCAGCGTTTTAAGGATTTACATCCACGTAGATAAAAATAGACGTAAAGTCAAATTTGGCTCAGGTCACTTGATATGATATAGAAGTAGTTTGGAATTCAGAATAATGAATTTAAAAAATTTGCTGTTGAAGTTACTTCGATCTGCATTCGTTACCTTTCATGAAAATGTTTATATGTATAGTTCCTTCGTGAGTATTTATCTTCGCTGTATTTGATCGTGTAAAATATTTTTGTAGACTATGTTACTTATATGGTAGAGTCATTTTTAATGTAGGTCGAATTTCATTATCTAAGAGCATAGCCGGCATGTACTTCAACCTCCAAATATAATGCAACTATTGGTTCGACAACAACTGTTGAGTGTACAGGTTCAGTATTATGATTACACCGAAAAGGATTTCTATGATTTTTCGAGCTCCTTAAGGGCGGTACTTGATTATGCAGCTGGGAGCGGCTTGATTTTTTTAATGGATATGGTTTTATGTATTAGATACTTCCTTAGTGCACAAATTTAATTTTGTGTCCTAATTACCCTATTTTTTCTATAAAAGTCACAATCTTAATGTAACAAAAAACACTACCGTAACATATAAGTTTAACTTACAGATTGCAAATTTAAATGAAATTGAACAGATTGAAGATGTTAAGTCTACTAATTGCAAATAAAATAGTAAAAATAGAGGCTCGTAATAACAGTTTCTGACATGAAAAGGCTAGCAGTTGATTACGGTAACAATGTGGCATCAGAAATTGAAACGAGATAAACATCCGATGTTAGTTCATCGCAAAATTCAGTAAATTACTTAGAAGTTTCTGAAATTGATGCTCTGGAAGGCTGTTCACTTCACTTTGGAGTAGGATAATATATTATGTACATAGGTATATATATTTGTGTATTATCTAACATGCAACATATTTCAAAGCACAACCAGATCGAACGGGAATTTTCTCTCTAGGTGATAATGGCAACTTTTATTGCTTGCAGCATTTTAACATACTAGCATGTGCAATGCCGTAAACTTATTGTTGCTATGTAGTTTTTATCGCTGCTATGCAAACTGTGCTGTTAATGTGTGGTGCAAACAAAGCCTATTTAAACAAAAAGCTGGCTTGTCTGATGTCGGTGATTGATGATAAGACAGCCAAATGAGCAACATATCAGAGAACAAGTTAGCAAATAAACCAAAATACAAAGTGGATTTTTACCGACGAAATTCCGTTTACCATGCGCGTGTGTTAGTAGGAGAGTAAACGTTGTGTTTTAATTATGGACAATTATTGTGTTAATGTGTGTTAAAACCGAAGAAGGAAAGACAATTCGCCGACGGCATTTTCGGTGTTCTGTAATAGTAAGTGATATAGACACGTAATATATAAGTAAAAGTGAGAAAAAGATGCAAGTGAAATCAGTGTTTTAAAAAACAAAGAAGTGAACAAAATGAACTCTAATGAAGAGTGTGTGATAAACGTCGTCAAGGCAAACGTACGGGAAATATTTAACACGGGCAACATAATTGACGTTCCGGAAGATATTATGGAATCTCTCGCATAGAGAATGCGTAAGTGGAAGCAACAAGTAGCATCGGAACGTTACTCGTCAACATCTATGGGCGAAACGAGTGACTCAGAACACATGTCATTGGATGAAGTGGGGACACCAAACTCTGATGGAAGTGATTACCAGATTGTCTGAATAAAGCGCAAGCCATGCAAGAACCTGCCGGAAGACTTGACTAAGAAGACTAAACCAGCAACAGACCGAAGCCAAAGCAGCCACTACTACCAGGCGTTACAAACAGAAAATCGGTTCGTCATACCGAATAAAGAAGTACAACCAAGACCGGAGCAAAAGCCAACTAGGCCCCTACCAATATTGCCCATGGACTAAATTACAGGGAATTAATGATGCGCTGAACACCTTGCCAAGCAGGCCCAAATTTTTTATCAAAATGGGAGGCGGCAACAAATGCACTTTCGAACCATCGACGGGAGAGGACCGTAAGGAGATCCTTAAAATACTATAGTAAGTAGATCCGAAAATTGTCAAGATACCAAATGCATGTTTTTTTTTACTTGATCATAAAAATGAGGAACGACAGTTCCATGTTCAAATATAATGTCTTCCTCCTTCCTATATTTTGAAAGATCCGTCCACTGGTGTCTGACAGCCAATTTTCATTTCTCTCTAGTTAAATTTTCTAGCTCTGACTGCAAATTTGTGAACCTTTCTGCCCATGTATCTTTGTTTTTCAAATTTAACAACTGTAACTCAAATTGAGCTCTATCAATAGTTGGGAATGGTGTAAAATTCAACTCCCACTCCTTCGCCACTAGTGGCTTAGAGTAGGGTTTCTTGCATTTTAATGGCGGTGACAAAAAATTCACTGTTAATATTACAACCTGAATACGACCATATGATTAAGAAGATGGAACTGGGCTCTATTATTGAATCCGTTCGAGTCGAAACAAAAAGAGCAATCGTCCTTGAATACACATTTTTTTAGAATTTACCTAAGATTCTCGTGAACTCGTTTTAGTCCCCTTTGATTTCAGTTAATTTTTTCGCTCAAAATGTTAAAATAATTCGATTGGATTCTATTATCGGATCATTTGAATCAGTTTGAACGCGAAATTTAATAGAAGTTAAAGGTAACTGAAATTAATTTGTTTCAAATTAAGGAATTTTATTAAGAAGGCGTTTTTTAAGGTCTTTTCGATTCGAACAAATTAGTAGCGGTAGTATACAAATATTTCGCTGAAATTCCCCGCATTGCATGATGGGTTTTTTTCAGAAAATTTGTAAGGCTGACTACTAAAAGGCGCTGATTTTTAAAGCTCACGAATGTTCTTCCAGTGTCCTGGTAACGCTTTTGTTTCTATTCACTTTGGTTTTGAGTGTGGAGAGTAAGGTTAGCTAAACTGGGTTTACAAACATGCGATCTGCCCCGCATTTTGATGTGTGAACAGGATTATTATATTTGTTTGGCAATTGCAATATTACAGTTCACTTTTCAATATTAACTATTAAAATACTCAAGAGCTACAAGTATGAATTTACTGAGCCGCAGGTTGCCAACCCCTGCCCTAGGGTAACGGAGGCCCACTCAAAATATTGCAGAGAACTTCTGCAAAACCCTTTTCGGGTATGATCTTTTCACGCTTATGGGTAAAATAAACAATTTTATTAATGTATATAGGAAACTCTCTTCCTTAGCGGAACGCCAAAGTGTGTCTAGCGAACAAGCAGATTGGAGATAATTGCATTAAACTGCACTCACTGATGCGGCATTGCAAGAGAATAGCCCTTAATTCCTTCCTCGGGAACACAAACCAAATTTCGTTCTCTTATCGGAGACACATCTTAACTCCCGGCACAACCTCACCTTTGAAACATTTTCTACAATACGCACTGACAAAACAGAATCAACCCTCGGAACAGCAGTCCTAATAGGGATGGGCTAAGGTTTGAGAAAGTTCAGCTCAAGCCACTCTGTAATATGGAATATACGGCAGTGAAAGTCTGCCTAGCTTCTCAGGAAACTTTACTCTTTGTTTAAATATACAATAAATAAGCTCTCCACAAACTACACCTAAACTGTCATTGGAGGAGATTTCAATGCCAGGCACTCTATGTGGAATGATCCACGAGAAAACGGCTCAGGCAAAACCATAGCAAATTGGTTTAAAAAAACCAGGATAGTCATGACCTCATTGTGGTCTAATCAACCACCCCAACTTACTCTCGATCAGGCTCATACATTGATTTTTATCTCATTTCATCAAGTTTCATAAACCTCCTCCCGCAAATCGCTAACTACAATTGCAGCACACTTCATGCTCCCTCAGACCACTTAGCAGTAGATCTAACAATTAAACCTAACCGTCCGCTAAACATATTAACAATGAACCTTCCCTCCACACCTACCCTGTCAGATATTAATTGGAATGAATTTGAAGATAGGTTAACGATACTCTACCAAGGAAATCTCCCAGCAAATAGTATAAACCTTTCAAATTCTGAGATAAACTCGCAAATTGAACTGTTTTCAAATTGTCTACAGAGCAATATCGACCACTTTTCGCCAGTAGCTCCTACAAAGAACTATAGCTACAAAAATCTATCGGCGAGCCTCAAAACCCTGTACAAATACAGACAAAAACTACGGAAGATCTTGAACCGCATATACCACAGAACCCTGAACTCACAAAATGCGGCCTATAAATCTGTATTATCCCACGTAAAATGCTTGTCTGTAATTATTAGCCAGCAAACTATACTGTTCCGCGACGAACAGTTTAGAGATAGCTAGAAAATATCAAGTCCGGCCCACAGACTTTTGAAAATATAAACAAAATCTGTTCTAGAAAACCAAAACTCCTTAAAAGCATAACAACCAACCAAGATACAGTAGTTCTTCCTCAAGAAAAATGCAATGCCTTCGTATTATATTTCCACGGAACTTTCAAGGATAACTCAGGCTTTAGCGACCCATCCTTCACTTTTGAAGTAAATAGGTTTGTCAGTATTTTTCTCACACGACTCAATTCCACAAACCTTCTTCCGCTCAGATAACCAAGCAATTTAGTTAGAAGAGCAACATATTTTCACAAGTCTCCTACAACTCTTCGTCTCAACAAAGACAATAAACTCAAAAAAATCAAGCGGCCCTGATAAAATCGCAAATGCAATTATAAAAAAGCTACCGCCTATAGCTCTCGATTTTCTAGCAACCATCTTCAGTAATTGCATCAACAACTCCTACTTTCCGGAAAGGTGGAAAATCTCACGCATCTTCCCAATACCTAGAAAATCTTCGTTGAAAGACATCAAGGATTTCAAACCAATTTCCTTAATCTCAAATCTGGGAAAATTATTTGAAAAAGTCATCAAACAACAGGTCATAAATAACACCAGGAGTCAGAATTCGGCTTCAAGCCTCAGCACGCTACATTTCACTCTCTGCTAAAATTCCACACAGATGCAACCAGAGCCCTAAACAGAAATGAATGTACTGTAGGCTGCTTTCTTGATATCGAAAAAGCTTTCTACTCAGTTTGGACAGCAGAACTCATCTTCAAGCTAAACCAGTTCGGTTTCCGCCCACACCTCTATAGGCTTATCTACAGTTTCCTATCTTCCAGGAAATTAAATGTGGAACAAGAAAGCCACAAATCACCACTCAAGACAATTGAAGCAGGCGTCGCCCAAGGCTCTATCCTAGGTCCGATACTCTTCAATCTGTACACTTCAGACCAACCTCCAAACGAAAATGGGACAACACTTCTCTATGCAGAATACTCCCTTACTTACGCTCAATATCGTTGCAGCATTTGGCTAGAAACAAAGTCAACCTTCACCTAAATTAGCTGGACTCCTATCATAAACAATGGGGGATAAAAATAAATGTCCAAAAATCTAAGCTGATCTGCATTCGGAAACCTTCAATTGGACGAAACCGGCAAGCATCCAAATCCAATTCCAGGAAAAGTCCTTGTGTGAACTTCCAGGAATTCTTTAAGTTCCATTATCCGCGAAGGCCACCATTAACAAAGCCAATATGGCTTACAACCTGCTTAGCCCAATAATCCATGTCAGGGACGGACTTGCAACGAAGACCAAACTTCTGCTGTACAAGCAACTTATAAGACCTGTAGTTACTTACTGCTTTCCTTTATGGCACTCGATTTCTCACACTTAGAGGGTTTATGTTTGATTCAAGTGTTTAAGGAAAATAAAATTAACCACCAAGTGAGATTTTGGTTAAAAGTGTGGAAATTAATCCAAAGAAAATGATGTAGAAATAGTAAGAAAAATTTCCTAGTAAATAATCAAGGTGAAATTGTATTATGTATATACGAAAAAGTGTGAAGTTGTAAGACCAATAAAAAGTTTGGAATTGTCCACAAGAATTGACAGTAGGAATAAATAGAACGTAAAAAGCCCACGCTGAACATCGTCATTTACACAGGTAGATAATACTATACGTTAATTATATCACAAATTGGCACAGCCAGTAGGATAGTGAAAGCCAGTTTTCTAATGAAACTAAAGAAAATATAAGCGCCTTAAAACCGGTTACCATACGAACCAAAGGGATACCAGTGACGTCGCCAAGTTATACGGCCAAGTCACCACCAACGCTCCATGTAGTTCACTTTAGCTGCAAGCAGACATTTCCTCCGCAAAGCTCAAGGGTGACAATGTCCAAACATTAGCTGGAGTCATCCCAGCCCAAATAAAAAAATCCTTACAAAGAAGGACAATCCTGCACACGCGACTAAGGAAGACGTTCAAGCAACAGCCAGCCATCATCGATCTGGACCTGAAAGGTACAGTCAAGTCGGCTTTAAGCTCCATTTCAACTAGAATCAGGGAAATTTAAGAAAGACAATCCCCAACACCCCAGCAGCAAAAAAAAGCGACGATCCAGATTTGGAAGGGACTTTTGAAGACGGCAAAAGGCCCCCTTTCAATTAGTTCTAAGGGAATTAAGACCGCAGGAGTTTTCCTAGTAGCAAACCGCACATACGGCGGTATTAGAGTGAAGATGGATCCCACCAAGCATAACCGAAAAGCCCCCACCTACCAACGAACGCGTTAACTCCACAATAAACTTCTTGGCCCGACAACGTACAGGTAATTTTATGCCGGGTCATGGGAGGTAGCGCGGGAGCAACATCCACAGCATAGGATGCAGTATAAACACCCGAACAAGCTCAACCCGACAAGGCCCACCTTTACAGATAGTTACAATATTTATATAACACTACTCTCGTCGAATTTCTTGTTGCGAAAGGACTCACCATTGTCATTGAAGTACATTTCATATTTTCCAATAATATTTATAAATACCTGTGTAAAATTATATTATGGACTATCTGGCATACGAACGAGTGAGCCAATAAAGCTCTACTAATAAAGAATCGACGAAAAGATTTTCAAGTAATGAAAAATTACTATAAAGGCAGGTATCCACGAAATTAAGGTAGAGCTCTACCAAAACTAGAATCTCTTGGAGTTCTACATACAACATGCATACAGGGTGTTTCCCCTTAGGAGGTCCATAGAGCGGGAGGTGATAGTACTTACCTAGACGAACCAAAAATTGTATGGCAGGTGGGGGGGCAATATCAACCGTTTAGGAGTTAAAGGGTGATTCATAAAAAAAGCTAGGTTTTTACAAAACACCCTGTATCTTAAAAACCACAGGGCGTATGGTCACAGTTAAGGGCTCACTGTATGCAGAACTTCATGGCCTTTCCAACGACAGCTCAACCAGCCCCGTACCCCTCTCCCCTCAGAAGTTATGAAGGTCTAAACTGAAAATTTCGGATTTTCTTTCCTTTTTTTTTACTTTGACCTCTATTATTTTTGCAAAAAGGTTGTTAACATAACTTTTTTTTATAAAAACTGTAAACTGTGGAGCCTCCTCTTTAATTTGACCTATTACACCCTATGTGTTATCTGTAGCCGTTAAACAGGTACGGGGCTGGTTGAGCTGTCGTTGGAAAGGCCATGAAGTTCTGCATACAGTGAGCCCTTAACTGTGACCATACGCCCTGTAGTTTTTAAGATACAGGGTGTTTTGTAAAAACCTAGCTTTTTTTATGAATCACCCTGTAACTCCTAAACGGTTGATATTGCCCCCCCCCCCCACCTGCCATACAATTTTTGGTTCGTCTAGGTAAGTACTATCACCTCCCGCTCTATGGACCTCCTAAGGGGAAACACCCTGTATATGAGGTTTTGTCTCTGCCAAAAATATCGCTACAAAGTAAGTGCGTAGAGATATTCTTGTTAGAGCTCTAGGAAGGGCTCTACAAATTGTCTAAAAGTTCTCCCAGTTTTATTAATTTTGTAGAGTTTCGGTAGAGATCAGAATGAATAATATGAAACTGGCTTGAGACGTGGATTCATTCGCACTTGAGCGTTGGTATCAGTTATATACACAAACTATTAGAAAAAAAAATGATTACTTAGCAAGTTTCAATGGAAGCTGCAGTACCTGTTTTTTTTTATATAAAGATGATAGAAGTGAAAGAAAAAGAAATAATGTGGCAACTTTCTTAATATGTCAAAATCGGACTTTGACTTGTTAGTGGAAAAAGTTACTCCCACGAAATACAAATTTAATTAGCGCTATGAAAGTATTTTTGTGATATAGTTACGAGCGTGGCCTTAGTCCAATATTTAAAATACAATAATTTACATATAACTTATAACTCCCTTTTATTTAACTGTACTGTTTGCTTTTATAAAACTGACAAACAATCACAAACGAATCTACTTTCATTACCGCTAGTGCTATACTTCAAATTATTGCAATCGAATCAGAGCACCTATGCCTACTTATGACAAGTTCACTTTACTATCTGAGACAACACTCACTACTGGTGGTGACAAAAGCTACATTTATACTCTACAAATTGCCCAAAACCTTCCCGAAGACTCCATTCTAGAAACATCGATTCTCCAAACCTAAAGTTGAACACTGCCCGAACCAATAGATGTCGCTTTTCTAATGCACGTAATACGGTTTACCGAACCTAAAGTTGTTATGTCCGAACCAGTTGATCTCGCTTGTTCTTTTTTATTGCATGTTTGTTTTTGGATTCTAAATTAATCATTGCAAGTAAGAAGAAATAACTTAAAATAATAATTGGGCGAACACTCAGTTATTAGAGTACCTGCTTTTTTTCTTGAAACATAAGAATTTTCTTCAAACAAACTCACTAATTTAACTATTTTATGATTGTACCACACATATTGGCAGCAACCCCGCCGTCTTTCTTTGACTGTTTTTTTTTGGGAATTTAATTCCATTGTACAGAAGAATGCGATTTCCTCATATAGTTGAGCTGATAAAAGTTGCTTACTTACCACAAAAATTGTTCTTAAATATTGCTTAATTTGTATTGAGATATTTTACGGTTAAAGCTATAAGTAATTTAATTGAAAAACGAAATTTTATATTTTATATTCATGCAAAGCCGAAACAAATCCACAAATTATCACATTTCTAGGCCATAATATTATCTGGAGATTATATATGTTCAAATATTAGATGAGATTAGAATTTTGTCATTCCGAATTTTCTAAATCCTTCAAAATCCCAATGGAATTTAAATTGACAAATTACCATGTCAAGTGGGGGTCCTTTCTGAACGTATTTGCGAATTATCTTCATGCTAATTGGAATTCAAGAAATTGATTCTAATTTACTTGGGAAAACAGCTAGACAGAAACACAAGAGCAAATGCGGGTAGTAAATCTAATTTATCCAAGCGTATGTCTGCTAAACCATGAGAAACGTTAATATAAACGTTGATATAAACGGAACTAATTGAATTTTACGTTTCAATTTCAAAGAAATTGTGGAAAATTTTCTTTGATGAAAGAATTCTGGAGTATATATGCACATACTTCTTCATGTCAAATGTACGTAGATATGTATACATATATACATGAATGGCATGGGAGTAAACTTTTACTGCAATATAAAATTGAAGTCCAGAAAATAACTAGTAAACAAATTACAAAGTTTTGTGAGTTAGCAATGAAACTTCAAGTCCGAATAATTATCTACATTATTTATCTATAAAAAAGATTCATCTTGCCGACTTAACTGCACCTGTAATATGTAAGCTAGAAAGCAGCGACAGTCTTAATTTTTTTAAACTAAAATTACTAGAGTATAGAGGGAGGATTTTCAACGTGCAATGAATAAAGCAAGACTTCTTTTAATAAATGTTTTCGTTACTCCCAGGCCGATACACGTTTGAATCTAAAAAACAGGCGTAATGGACTTGAGTTGTTTTTGGTTCGCTATTTTGAATTTTTCGCGCCGCAAATAAAAGATTTTAAATTTGATAATTTTTTCAAACAAATTTAAGAAGTTCATTTGGCTTTTTCCTTTTTCGAATCGAAAGGAGTCTTGTCATTACCAAGGGTTACTTAACTGAGATTTTCTTCGAGTAATAAATTTTGTAATCGATTTTTTGCTCACTTGCCGAATGTCGATCGTTTTGGAATTTTACGTGGTTACACATTTGAAATATTTAAAATATTTTTACAGTTATGGAATGGTAAATCTTAAAATCATACGTGGATCTATTCAGATAGAATAAATAATTTAAAACAACATTTTGGTAAATATCTATAAGATAGACCTTTAAAAAAATGTCACTGATAATTCTGCAGACTCAAACAGTTCCATTTGCATGGGTGGCATGACAAAAACAGAAAAAAAAATAGTTAAAGTGGTGGTATCAAGCAAACAATAATCCAGATAATATATCGGCCTACCCAGCGGGAAACGGAGGCGTTCAAAGACGAATGCAGGAGCGCTTCTTTGGAAGAAAAGGGAACTGCGATGGTAGGGTAGCACTCTTGGTGCGCTTGTAGAGCACTACTCTTGAAGCGCTTATACGGAATACAGAGGGAATCAAGATAAGGGCTTCATTAAAAGTTTCAGTTTTTCAGTTTTATTCTAAATGGGTTCCGTTTAATTTTAAGTCTATAAGATTTACAAGGGCATTTTTAGCTAAAACAACAAACAATGCGCTTTTAGATGCATATGAGTCATCTTTTCAGAAGTCTTAGCTTAGAGAAGAGATCTGTTTCCGCAAATATTCCTCTGGCTATGTTAAGAGCGTGCTTCTGAAAAGATATTTTCTGGCTATGGTATGTAAGCGATTCCCTTTAAAAGTACTTGACGTATTTCCCGATGGGTGGTACAAAAGACAGCCCTCCAACTATTGTGTTAAACTCAAGACATATTAGATCAATTTGCGATGATTTATATTCAAATTGTCTACATCGCGACGTTAAAAAAAAAGAAGACGCGTCGTTTCAAGCTTGATGCTTTCAATTGTAAAGATGCAGCTGAAACTGTTGAAGATTGTATTCGTAGTTCGATTAAAAATAATATTAACAGGAGCTGCTGTCTCTTAAACCTTATCTATCCACTTAAGAAGATAAATCTGAGTACGCGGGTGACGCATTCGATTTTCTATAGTAAATTATATTAAAACTTTCTAGAAATCATTAAAAATTAAATATATGCATCCTGCCACGTAGTTGAAGCTTATCTTACATAGATTCCTTTTTGTTCTATAATTTAGAACATTTTTGAATTCGATTTGATTTTAATTACATCAAGCAATTGCTCCCAATTTTTATAAAAAATGAACGAAATGGTGAATAATTTTCTGCAGTTATTGAGAAAAATTGAGAAAAGAAGCAGAAATCCAAACAGAAGCCGGAGATGCTGAAGTGGAGAAGCAGTCGTTAAATGATATAGTCTATCATAATCCCTCTCGAGCAACATACATAATTTATTACACAGCACCAGAATGCAGCAAGTTTACGTTCGTCAGGAAAAATAATTGCGAGAACTCAGAGCTTGCAAATCAATGCAGATAAGGAAATAATAAATTATTAGAAGCAACGGGAACAGAAATTTGTAACTACTAAAAAACAAACATCATTAATAATAATAGCCCAAGTTGCCTTAACTTAACTGAATTCCATTACACTTATAAATCAGATGACGGTGTGACATTTACCTAACAGCTGCTTTCTGCAAAAATAAATATTCCCCCACCTCCACTCATATTTTAATACGTTTATAAGTTCTGTTGAAATAAAAATAAAACCATTTAAAAGGATTACAAATGCAAATACAGTTATTCTGTATTTACTACTTACCTACTAAACTTCCATCCGAATCTAGCAAGTTTCTATCTTTTCACCCTAACTACTATTGATGAATTCTTATCATTTCCCATTAAATCTTCCTTACTTTCCAAAAAATCCATGTAGGTATAAATCTATCCAACTTATACGGGTATCGCTTGAATAGAAGCAAAATCTGATTAAATGGTGAATGGCCATGTTTTGTCTAAATCTAAATGAGGTTCACTCTACACAGATGCTAGTAAAAGGAAACAAAATCAAAGAAATGTGTCAAACTCGTAATTCACTCAACATGCTAAGCACATATTAATCACCGAAGTCTTAGAAAAGGAGGCTAAAGAAAAGCCCTTAGACAATTTCTTTTTGTTTGGGTCTCAAATTAACACCCATACTCTTGCAGGTTTCATAATTATCCTTTCACTCTGTGATGAGACTTATTTCACTTTCTTGCTACAAAAGGTATCTAATAATGGATACGATACTCCATTGAGATAAAATTAAATTAAATCCGGAAAATGTTACACTCAAACTGGGGGCGTAATCCTCCTGCATACTTTATGTTGGCTTTGTCACATCTTTTCCTTTGGGGATAATATCACAGAACCATATTTTTGAATGAAATGAAAGCTTTGGATAATTAGGACATGTCATATTTTTTATGTGAATTTCGAGTTTTGTTTTAATTATCATCACTTTTCCTGTCAAAAAAGGACATTCATGTTTAGTAAATTAAGACTTTTCATTACTTAGTACAGATAATTTGTCATAAAATGTTAAATAAAATATTTTGTGACTCAAATTTTGTTATGTTTCCTCGCATTAATTGTAACATAAAAGTGGTAGTGCCTTGTATGTAATCGTATAGTATACTCTTTGTATGCATACCATGTAGGTGTTGGATCTAAGTCAAGTTCGGGAAAAGTGCGAAAATCTCGAAAATGTTTTCACTTCGGTCAGAGATTGTGCTACGTAAAATTAATTAATTCCTTTGACCTTCTTAAATTTCATTTAATAAGCTAAAGTTGGAGATGTGATTAAAAGTAATAATAAAAATATTTAGACAAAAGCGCAAAAATTGCATAAGCTAATTTTTCACACTCCTTCAAAATGTTCCAAAGTAAATATTTACAAAATCTAATTTTTCAAAACAGGAATGCATAATAAGAGCAAACTGAGATTGAAGTAAAGCCTGGTATTCATTATTCTCAGTAGTGATTTCTACAATTTATTATTATTTTTCGTAGAGCTCTTGTTCTTCGAAGGAATAATATCGTCTGGTAATGCCAAATCCATAGTTTATGGAAATATTACACCAAAGTCAAACTACGTACATTGCTACGTTCTCAATAGCGCGTAGAAAGCTTGCTCAGGTGATAGACGGGGGGTGGATCTTTGGTAATAATTTATGTCAAAGATTTTGCGCCATGTGATTTTTTGTAACGAGTGTATCACGAAACCGGTTTTGAATAGTATCAGCAAATTTTATTACGGAAGAATCTAATGCCAATCACACACAAGGAAAATTATAAAAACACAATTCAAACAACTTCAGCCAACCACTATCAATAATTTTACACAACTGTTTTAAATCGATATTTAACTTTTACTGCATTCCCATCTTTTGCCCTCCATCATGACCTTTTACACTAGATTGTGCAAATTTCGAAGGTTCTTTTCTTTTCCCCGTTCGAACTTTCTTTTCTTTTACTTATTTTTATTTTTTATTTAATTACTTTAATATTCACTTTTATTTATTTATTTACTTTTTTATCTTTAAAGCATGTCTGCCTTGTTCATTGGCTCGAGAAAGAGAAACCTTTTTTTATCCCGAACTAGAGCTTTATGCCAGATTTCGACTTGAGTGGTACTTTTAGTACTTCGGTAAACATTGGTGGCTTTTTAGTATACCCATTCGGTAGTCTATTTGGCTATAAATAAAGTTACTATGTTTTTTTTTGTGGTTGCGTTCAGTGAATTTTCGATTTGTGTGTTGTTTTTGTTTTTGGTTTTTTGCATTTTTTCTTTCTTAAAGCGAATCTGGACTGAGCTGTAACTTTAAACATGTTATTTGAATTAATTAGATATCATAATCTCGGCAGTAACAACATACCGTTAATATCTTGAGCATGCACGGCTGAATGATTTTGTAAAACTACTAACTAACTAACTAAAAATATTTAGCTACAGAAATAGAGAAATGCGATTAAATGTTCGTATTTACAATTTAACGATATTTGGCCGGATTCACAGCTTAGGATTAAACCACAGCGTTGGCTTAAGCCAAGCTTAACATAAGCCCGTCATCTCAAAGACTTAAGTCTCAGATGTTGCTGTGTAACACATATGGAGATATGTGCTAAATATTACAATTTTTGTTAGTAAATGAACGTACATATTTCAAAAGTTATACTTTAAAACTAAATTGAAAGTTTCCAAACGAAAATTAGTTATCTAATTAGCAGTTTTGAGTACTGTCTGAGACCTAGTGTCGGCATTCCATTTGGCGTTTTAGGAAGAAGCAAAACAGTTTTAGACAATTTATCTGAGGCAGAGGATATAAGCGACGAAAAAATGTGTAATGTAATATCGCAAAGTTTGACCCGTGAAAAAATTATAAGAAGGCGCCCGCAACATTTCGAGAAATGGGATGACGTTGATTTTTATTCTCGGTGCCGACTATCGAAACATTCGGCTATGATGATTTTGGATTTGATACACTCACAGATAAAAAGCTCGACTGACTGGTAAAAACTGCGCACAGTTTAAACAAACGAGTGATAAAAATTTTTTATGTTATGTTTTATCTTCTTCTTTTCCTTTAAAAAATTACAACAAGCCTCTGCATACTCAGTACTGTGAAACTGAGTAGGATTAAGTTGTGGGCTTAAGCCACACCCGTGGTTTAACTAAGCTCTGGCTTAAGCCTGGACGGAGAACGGCCATTAACAATCTAGAGATGTAAATTCAAGCTACATACATTCATATTGAGAATTCATTGTAAGAGCAAGAAAAAGAACTTAGTACGATTGTAAGTTACAGAATTTCAATCCACGATATTAGCTAGCTCACTTGACACAATTATAATTTTTTAATTCATTTTATAAATTTATCTTAAATGGATAGAAAAACTGCTTCTGGTGCCACCCACACCATTACCGTAGACCTATCTCTTCTTTTTTTATCTCTAATAAACTTTCTGTTTATTTTTTTGAACGGTTTAACTTTTGGACAGGGTACTCATAATCGAGCTATGCCACGTGACTCAGTTGTCTTATGTTGTGTTAAGCCTTGGTTTCCAAGACAATGCGGCGGCGAAATTGCCAAGTGTTCCAATCGATCAAAATACTGGATTACCCATCGAAAAAAATATAAGTCCATTTTAAAAAAAAGTTTAACTATGATTTTGCGCCGCCGCCGACGCAATTGCGCTGGAATCAAAAACTGTTTGGTCTCAGCGCAATTAGTGTCATAAGCCCGAGCGTAATACAGTTACTGTGATCCTTGAAAACCATCTGTACTAGTTTCTTTACCTTGTTGGCAGCGCAAATGCCCCGTAGCATTCTCAAGGAAACTAAAACTTTAGGTGCCGCCAATTTTTATCTTAGTATAACGTAATTTACTGCTTTGAAATGTTGCGGCGATTTACAACGACTTAGACCTGTAATCGATTAGACCTGTAAGGACGTAGGGTAATAGATTCTCTTTCGATGCTGTGACCAGTTGAGGATAGTGTAATAAATTGCAAGTCCAATCAATCCAAAGAGGAAATCATCGCCTAAAAATCAAATATCCGCAATAAAGCGGTTTTACAATAAGACATAGCTCAGCTAGGATGACCTACATTCCATGAATTTTATTATTGAACTTCGTAAATTTTTTATATGACTAGCCCACCCCTGTATTGTAATTTAATCAGCAATGAGACGAGCAATACACATTCATTTCTTCTTAGGAATTTATTGAAAATATTTCGGCAGATTTCTCATTTAGTTTGGTGGTCGACTGGAGTTATTTTCAGTAAAATTTAAAACAAGAATCCAATTTTGCATTTTTTTTTGTTGCAAAATTTGAGATTTTTTTGCAGAATTTGATTGATTTTTTTTTTTGTCAAAATGTGATACTTTCTGGCACTGGTCAAGAAGTTAAGCGCAGTGTAGAAACTCATTGGATCACAAGAGGATATGCGGTGACTGTTGTAAAAAAAAAAACAACATTTATTAAACACTTTCGGTGCTTTGGAAAAATTGACATCTTAAGAAGAAAATATTGAAACGAGATCATACGCTGGGATATTACTCAACTCAATGCAATCTTTTTCTTTTTTTCAATACCGACAAATAAAGGTATGAAATATCTATCTATATTGATCCGATTCATTGAAAATTCTAAATTAATTTGCTTCTAAAAAATGTCTGTAGGTAGATATGATTTTACATATGAGGGGAATTATCAGCTATAATTTCAATCTTCACAAAACGTAAAAATAGAACCTAAATAAAATGTGGTTCAAATTTTGAAGTTTTTACCATACAAAACCTTGGCAATGTGATGATTTCTGATTTCTTATGAATTTAGAAAATCATGTAAATTTATAACAGATTTTGACATCGGCGTCAATCGATAATCTCCTTTGATCCTGATCACGAAAAGAGAACGCGGCTAATGTGATTTAAAACTGAATTCTTTCAAATGTAATCTTTGGACAAAGGGCAAAGCCCTTCAGAATACTTCCCAAGCCATGAAACAGAAATCTGTATGCGTGTGTTGGGAGTCCGTTCTCTAAAGTTTTCTATATTGATTTTTCTGGAAAAGTGCGAAATATTGACTTTATATATGCTATAGAGTCTAATCCATACAGGAAAATAGTCTTCTAGTAATTTACAGCTTGGTTCTTTACCTTCCCAAAGGCTAGACTTACTATATACCTTACTTAACAAAATAATAAATTAGTTTTGATTACAAAGTAACCTTAACATTCTACGCTCACTAACACTCAGCTGAGTGATAATTGCAAGTGGTGCATCCAGAGTCCGAATCTATAGGCAGGTACATTCGATATCATCAGCCCACGGCATCCCATGATGGCATAGCGACATTTCAATGAATACTCAGCTGAGAATTTTTGTTTGAGGAATCGTAGTCATTTGATTGAGATAAATTTTTTTAAATAATTTTGTTAGGAAAGGTATGAAAATTTTGTTTCGGTTCGGAAGATTATGAAGCAAGCTTACGATAATCAGAACACCATTTTTCTATATGAATAGCAGTTTAGGGCGGAGGAGTTATTCAAATCAAAATTTTGTCAATTTTACATAAAAACACTGAAAATATTTTAGAATATTAGGACTCCGTGGGGGCTCTCATGTAGTGGTGGGAGAGTGTGTTTCATGGCTTTTGAAGTATTCTCGAGGGTTTTGCATAGCGACATCCTAGTGCAAAAAGCAGTTACAACAGCCAAAACAATATGTGAAGAGTAGGATATATCCACTGAGCGTCGACATAGAGAATGAAAAAAGTTATAAGTGGTGAAGATTTGCGAGACGTGGGGCTGTCTTTAGAAGAAGAAATACAAAGATATATGATTTTGTCATTGGATAGAGTTATCCAGGAAATGAATGTATGGTTTGAGCATCGACAAGTCCTTGCAGCGTACAATTCGTGCCTAATACCATATAATATTTTAAATGATAATTTTGTATGTTAAGTAAATAACTTTGTTAACATTGACGGGGAAGAGTTTTATAGTGAAAGGAACAGGATCCAAAATTTTAGGTCGCAGCTTATATATGCCAGTGTGTAAAATTGAGAAAAGTTTGTTTTGACTGACTCCTGCAGTTTGCACCTTACACCAGTATTTTATTAAAAAATGTCCTCTTGTAAAAAAGTTATATTAATAAATGACATATCATCCACACCACTTAATGCGGAAATTTTCTTAGTACGTCACTGCGGTGGTTTTTTTTTGTGGCTAAATTACATTGCAGTAAGATGCCCCTCACTTCCTAATTTCAATGCTAGATCCGCTCGAGTCTGCCCCCAGCTCCACTCGCTAGGACCACTTTTTTATTGCTTACATTTTTTATGTATATTATATTAATATATTTACACACAAAAAAAAAACAGCTCAGTTGGTTTGGCAATTTTAACAGTAAGAGCTTGAATAGATGGACCACCTATCGAGATTGAGGGGAACTTAAAAGTTAAACTTCTGCCGGATAATGGTTTGCATTTTCAAGTAAGTACCTACAAAATCGTTTTATGTTTTATTGGACGATTTTGTTTTTCGAAGTTAATTTGGTACGCTATTGAGACCAAGTTCCAGGTATATTTATAATGAATTAGACGGCCGCAAGAGTTTTTTTTTTGACTAAATTCTGAAAAACAACTAATATTTCGGCCCAGAAGAGTATTTTCAATCATTATTCCTGAAATGATTTTTAGAACAGTCCTATCTCCAAGTTGATACAAAATAGCAGAAAATTGGCTCCTCTATAAATAGCTGGGGACGCATATTTTTAAAAAGTGAAAACTTTTCAATTTTGGCCTAAATTTCTAACTTCTTCAAACATATTTCTACTTAATAATTACGTATTCTGTGTTATATATAATCGGAAAGGTCTGAGGGGAAATATTTGACTCCTCCTATTATTTCATTAATATTGCTGTACCCTATACATAATTAGTAAAAACATGGAATTATCATTCATTGCTAACGCTCACGGCTCATGTCTACCACGCACCTATAAAGACCCCCACTAGCACTACATCGCAAATTGCTCACCATTTTCCAAACCCTTCAATGTACATGCGACTTTGGCCTATCCTTTCACCTAACGAAATAATTACTTTCTTCAAAGGATGCCCAGATATTCTGAGCTAATAAGAAAAAATTCATTATAACTAAATAGCCCGTCTTATTCTGCCGTACTAAACCAAATTAAATTTACAGCTTCTGTTCAATATCTTTTTCTTTTACAAAACCCTCAGGGATGCTATGGCCATAAGTTTTCTTATAACAATAATCCTCTGGACTCTTGTCATGGAATTGATGATTGATTGTTAAAGAGGTCGTTTTGCCTTAATTGGATTTTATTGATTGCCTCGAGTTCTTGGTCTCTACAGATGGTATCCACAGAGAAATCTTAACTGTACCTAAGTAGTTATAAGATAGAATCTGTTCTGAAGGATGCAATCAACTGAGGAAGAGAAATAGTTTACGAAAATTTGCACATAAATAATTAAATTGATTGAAGTTACACTACTGAAAAACACACGATTATAAAACAATTTACATTATGTAATTCCTCTCTCCCGTATAGTTTCAATATTGCAGTGCTATTTGTATTATTTTTGTTATTTTTTAGTAATTATTATAAAGATAAAGTTGAAAGAAATTAAGCGGTTTGAGAAATATTTAACAGGACTTCTCGTAATACTTTTATTTGTTAATGGTTTTCGGTAATATTTTGAATATAACATAAACATAAATACATTACTAGATAGACCATTAAAAATAACTCTGAGTGTCAGTAAATATGGAGGCTCCATTGTGTTCCATGACAACAAAAAATAAAAACGAAGGATTAAAATTAAATAGTATGTTTCCCTGATTTATTCAGCGAAATATTCATTTTTCTGGACACATTTCAATACAACTTCCCTACTTTAATCCGAAATCGATAATCCTCTTACAATTTTTGATTTTTACCATTTAAGCATTACAGGATTAGGTGATGTAAATTCATTCGACTTTCGTTCCATTTCATTTTCCTCAGGGAAACATCCCGAATTACATGAAAGATAAACATTTTCATGTACACTGTAGTACTGTGCACTGTACACATTAGGTACATATATATAAACGGAAACCTTGTGGAACTTTTATGAGGTGGTTTTAGTACAACACCTTTTCTACTGTTCCCATAAATTGCCGCTCAGAATCATATCATTCAAGATAAATGAAAAAGACTGCTGTGCTTGTGTTTCTTAGCTTCTGTCTTTATTTATTGCTGCTCTGGGTATATAAAGGGACTGTTAACATTTTTCTTCTGTAAATAATTTATGTAAATATATACAATTCCACATATTTACCGTCCTCCACTATAATCTATACGAAAAAGTATTTATTTATCATTCATGTCAACGATGTGGAAGCCCCTGCAACAATTTACAAGCAAAAATTGATTCCAACCTGCAGGCAGGGAAAATACATCTTCCACGATCACACCTCAATTACCGCATAATTTTAGAAAAAAGTTCAATTGATACAAAATGTTCTTCAAATCCGATACTTTTCTTTTGATTTTATGTAAGTAGCAAAGTTTGCAGTAATTTTGTGATAATTTCATTGATAATTATTCAATAGATTTTCGTAAAGCAAATCAGGTATACAAATATAGGGATTAAATGCAAAAATACAAAATCTTAGAACTTCTTGATATAATTACAAAATTTCTTTCATTTTCAATACTAACATTAAAATTAAGTCTTTATGCAGGAAAAAAGTAAATAATTTGTTTTAATTTTAGCAATATTAGCTTACTTTAACTAAAACTTTATTAATTTAATTGTTTAACATGCACAATTTACAGTTTGTTATTCTAGTAAATGGCTACCTAGAAATGAAAGCAACATTCACACAGAAACTATTTCGACAAAACCTTGATTATTTTAACCACAACAATAAACAAAGAGTTCTTCTAAATACTTATAATTTACGAAGACATAAGGCTAAAGAGCTATAGGGCAAATTGATTGTCCCATTTAAAATACTTTGAAACACTGGAAGCAAAACAAAATTATCAAAAATTGACTTTTTCAATTGCTTATATGGACCTCAACATCTGCGAACAATTCAACTGCATTATATTTATGCCAATATGGCGCAAGTAAGCTAAGAAATATCTTCTTTGAGACATAAAAAAAAAATATTTTAGAATACAATCAAAAATATTAACTAAAGATCCAAACGAAGACTGTTATTAGAGACTATCACGCTGAAACGTGTGAAACGCCTATTATGTAACTCCCAAGCCCCGAAGAAGCAAGCTCCCGTTCTTGTTTTCGGAGTCATTGCTCTCATGACTCCGGGAGATGGAAGCTTTTTATATATGCAAAACTTCCGTCTCCTGGAGTCATGAGTCTTGTTGCTGCTATTTGTTCCGACTTTTTAGGAGAATTAATATTCCAGATATCAAATGTAAAATCAGAAATGAAAGAAATAGTTCTAATTGATAAACCAAAGTTTTGTGGCAACAACAAAAATGGGTTGCCCAATTTAGTTAATGTTTAAAACTTTATTTTCTATGCACATACCATGCCCCAAATTTCAGTTCTCTAGGTCACCGCATTCTCGGGCAGTGGCCAAATATGTAGTGAATGCCGAAATTTCTGTAGGACAACTTTACGGACCCTACACACACCGCTGCGTGTGTGTGCTGTTTGTATGGCTGTCTAGCAGCACTTGACACGACCTCCCCTTCACCGCTCATCTCCCTCCCACACAAATCCACAAGTTCCCGTTCTATAATCCCTTTTTTGTTTTGAAGATATTTGTCCACATACAAGTTCCTAAAAATATAAAAGAAAGAACGCAGAGTATCGAGTTCAGAAAATATACAAAAAGGAATACTTATCTAAAAATAAATTAGCATCCATAGCATGTCTCCATTTCCGCAGTCTGCAAACAAATTCCTCGAGCATCTTGCACTTTCACGTGTAAGACTAGTCTAGACTACAGTCAAAGACCGTTGTATTTCCGCGCAGGGTTGGTTTTCAAAGTGCTCGCATGTCTCAATGTATCTACGGCTTTTGGGCCTGATGGTATTTCGCTCCTGGTACTCAAGTGCTGCACTTTCTTCTTTAGCTAAACCAGTACGCAAACTATTTCACCTGTCCCGTTTGATATGAGGCTTTCCTTCCGCATGGAAACATGCACATATTTAGCCAATACCCAAAACAGTGAAAGCAAGCGGTCCCTCAAATTATGGATCAATTTCCCTAACTTCGAAGTACCTCCGTCCAATATAACTTGAATTGAACGGCAAGACAGAAAACTTTCAATCCATTTTAAGAAAAGAGGATCTGACCTAATGCCTGAAGTTTAGCTAAAAGAGCAGGATGCCCAGACTCTATCGAATGCTTTCGAGATATCTAATGCGAAGATTTCAGTTTTACCAAAATTATTAAGACATTGATTCTAACGCCCCGTAAGGAATGTTAGCAAATCTCCAGTAGAGCTTCGGAGGTTTTGAAATACTCATCAACACCCAATTGATGAAATATCTGAAATTAATTACCTTATGAGCGGTCGCCAATACAGCTTTCGTGCTGGCCGCTTTACTGGAGTTTTACTAACATTCCTTAACCGAGCGTTGAAAACAAATTTTCCATAATTTTGGTGAAACTGAAATCATCTCATTAGATATCTCGAAAGCTTTCGATAGAGTCTGGCATCCTGCACTTTTAGATAAACTTCCGGCATTAGGTCTAGGCCCTCTTTTCTTAAAAGGGATTGAAAGCTTTCTTTCTCGCCGTTCAATTCAAGTTATATTGGACGGAGTAACTTCGGACCGGTGCCGGTGTACCGCAAAGTTCTGTGCTCTATCCTACTCTCTCCTACTCTCTTCCTCAGCACCCTTGATTTCGTGTACTCGTTCGACCTCTATAGCTGATTCCCGTGCGAATGCTACAGTTGATAAACGAAGCCACATGTTCAATTTACTAAACAGTGACATTACAACAATATTCACTTGGGGCAGAGCAAATCAGATCTTGTTTAATGCTTCCAAGACGCAATGTTGTCTGTTATCACTCAAACCTACTGTAACACCTGCTCAATCCATTTCCGCCAATGGAGGATATCTCAAACGCGCAACTGCTTAACATTGTAGGCATTGAAATATCCAACAAACTCAGTTGGTTCGATCTTATTTTTGGTATCGCCAAAAACGCGATGAAATATCTGGTGCAAATCTACTAGTCTCATATTAGGCCTAGATTAGAATATAATTCCCATATTTGTGCAGGAGTTGGACGTACTCCATTGTCCACATTAGGCAAAGTCCAAAACAAGGCCTTCCGGGTTATTGGCAGTGACATATCAATAGCAACTCTCAATTCACCAGAGCACTGGCATAATGTCGGATGTCTATCTCTCTTTTATCGTTACAACTATGCTCCGTGCTCTAACGAAATCTCTAGCTTGATCACTTGAAGAATTCCACCTATGCGCACCACAAGAGCTTTCACCCGAGCTCACCCTCACACCCTTGAAAACAAATTTGGTGTACTGAGATATTCCGTGAATTCTTTATAAGCAGGACAGTACGAATGTGGAAAAGTTTGCCATCATCTGTTTTGCCCCTTAGCTATGGGCCGCAAGATTCAAGCGTAATGTACACAGTCACCTCCTTGACTCAACCCAATAATCCCCAATTTCCTACCCCTTCTTCCTTTCTTTCAAAAGCTGTGCTACGGCATCATAAAGTATTCCTTGAGCCTTGACAATATCATAAAAAAAAAGACGTAGAGTATGTAGAGTTGGAAAAGTATAAATTATTTATACAAAATATACGAAATACAATTAACCATGGCAGCAAGAATAGTTTGACGACTCTATCGTATAAGTTTTTGTTTATATCTGGAGGATTTTATCCAGAGCGATAGTTGAAAACATAATTAAAACACGTTCAAGTCTGAATATGAGTTCATTTGCCACATGTAGATATATCTTAAAATCCATCTCCGTGAATGTAATTATTAGCCTAGATACATAATTTATTTTCATATACCGCAGGTGTAATTCATTGATTACATACATCCCCGAAGGAAGCAATATTATAAAGTAATTTGAATTCTGTATATTTAACACAAATCTTGTTAACCAACTAACTGAAATTGAACCTCATAAGTCACCGAATCTGAGGAAATACGATGTATTACAGAAATCTAATTAAAACGATTATTACCTCAAATACAAATCATACATAGTTGAAAGCCAACCATCGAGATAAGGTTATGGGCGTTGTTCGAAATTCTATCACGTTTTCATCAAATGCCTGTTAAATGCCTTGTAGTTAATAAAATAGGATCCTGTTTGTGTAGTAGAATTAACATAAAATTTATACTGCATGAGTAAGAATTTCGGTATATAATCCCGATTTGTTTTTCGAAAAAAGAAAACATCTATGGTCTGAGTAAAAGTGAAGTACTTCTGTGGAGTCCTTCAATGGCTCTGTTCTGTAAAACAGTGGTAGAAATCATAAAAGAAAATTTAATATGAAAAAATACTTTACTCAATAATTTAACATACAAATTTTTGTTCCGACATTACTACTCACTATTTAATTTACAGAAAAAAAGCATTTGTTTGGTTTTATTTATTTATTTTTTTATGAATAGGCAGCGACATATTTACACTAAAGTCAAAATAATAAGTTACAGGGATCTATTTATCTCTAAAAACAAAAATTGTACTTCTATTATATGTACAAGAATTGTAGAAGAAGATTTCAACTTTTTGAATTTCTAACTAATTGCTATACAAGCAACTATATACTATATAACTTATTATGTTTAGTACAATTCAATATTTAGGGAAAAATCGAAAAGATGGAGAATTAAAATTAAGTAAATGAAAAAAAAGTAAGCAAGAATGCTTGAATGAATGAAATATGTGCGCGTCACAAATATCTAACATTTTGCCAAATTTCAAATACCTACGACATGCATCGTTTTCTTCGTCGCATGTGACATGAACCATAAAAATTTTCTCTGTGCTCAATATTTCTAAATCTTCAGTTCTAAACATTATAAAAAAAAAGAGTTGAGTCCTTCTGGGGAAACTCTGGTTGAATAAATAAAATAAAAACAACGGAAAAATTAATGTTCCTTTTAATAATTTGCTTTTGGTAGCAATGGGCGAGAATATTTCAGATTTTGGTTTGGTCCATCATCAGATCATAATTCGAAAGAATAAAGCACACCAATAAAATATAAATTAAATAAACAAATAAATAAATAAGATTACAGTTACACGTCGGAAACCAAAAAACAAATTAATTAAGAAAACACAAAAACAATAAATATTCACAAATAAGTATTATTTATATACAGGAAAAACAGATTTATGGAATTGTTCCTAGTTGTAGTATTTATTTTTGAAATTTTATTATCTTAACCTAATATCTTTTCCATCTCTTGCACCTACCAATTAGGTAGTCTAATCAAGGACAACAATCTGTGGCTATGCTTCTCCACTCATCTTTTTTATGTGGTATGTACCTACTTCATTCCATATCTTCCCAGAAGTTATCAAAATAATTTTACGTGCTGTTGCTGCTCCCAGTCTAAACATCCAGGCTATTGTTTAAAAGTTCGTTCCTTTGGAAAGGAACCTAAAAAAACCAGATAATTATAGCTGGTTTTCAAGTTTCCTATTATCAATAATATTTAAAGTGGAGCATAATCAAAAATATCAAGCACTTTACCAGAACAAAAATAGTTAAAACAAGTAATAAAGCTAGAATTGGTCTAAGACCAATTCTTATGATACCCTAGATGAATGCCCGTATTAAATTTCGTATGGTCACCGATCTATTCAAGTTTGATTTTGAAGTTGTTTTTCGCATATATTTCTAGAACGGTTTGTCGCACAGAAAAAATGATTATAACCAATTTTATAGGATTTCATATTCTGCAGAAGTTTTTAGTACAATAGAAATATCTTGGACTGAGCGTTTTCAAAGTATACGTAAAAGACCTAAATTTTTATATGGCAACACCAAGAAGGAGTTGCCCGATTTAGTCTATTTTTTTCATTTTGTTTGATAATGTAGTAGGAACATCATGTACGAAATTTCAGCTCTCTACGTCGACGCATTCTCAGGAAGTGTCCAAATATATAGCGGAAAACGAAATTTTTATATGGCAACCCCACGAAATAGTTGCCCGATTTACCTCATTCTCGAACATAATTTTACTTTTTTTTTTGAAAATCCGTGTACAAAATTTCAGCTTTCTGAGTGAACGGTTTCTCGAGTTATTGTGCGCGCGGACAGACAGACAGATGTACGAAGAACATGCAAAAATCAAAATAACTTTTAATATTATGAATGGGTGTCCAATCCATTCTGCTCTACCATCATTATTTCGAGGTGTTACAAACAGAATGACAAACTTAGTATACCCTATAGATTTCATCTAGGGTATAAAAAGATTTAAAATTAAAACAATCCAAAATATATTTCTATTACATCAACGTCATTATGAAACGATACTCCTCTGCTGGTTTACAAGGTGACATTTTAGCCAACTTATTTTGCAGTGAATTCAGCAAAAGATTAAATTGCGGAACACCCACTCGAGTAAATTTTACTGCGCTGTGATCGTTTTCCTTTATTTATATTTATGAGTTCCCTTTATTTTAAAACTTTTTGTATAAAAACCGTGTTCACGTTCGTTATATTTCAGTTTTATAAAATCTTGTCCAAAATCTTCATTTTCTTCTATGTGGTAAATTTAAAATGTTTCGAATAATAGTAGCTGCTAACACAAACAGTACTGTTTTTTACAAAACTTTTTTTTCAACTCCAAAAATTATACGAAGTAAAACTTTTGCTTATCAACCGTAAAATTCTTTAAACATTGCACCTGGTTTAATGTATTTGAAGCCTGAAACGGATTGATATGCAGTGCAGTGAAATGTAGAAGTTCTCTTTTTTATTTTTGAAAAACAGATTAACAACAATGTGCAATACATTGCAATGGACTCCAAACCAAACATATCTGCATATTCCTTTAATAAATTAAATGTAAAATCAGCGACTCAACTAAGTTTTTCGGGAAAATTAATGATACCTTTGACTATATAAATAGCATGGCTCTCAAAATCCTCAAAGAAATGCAAGTTTGAAGGAAAATGGAGTAAAAATATTAGAAAATTTAAAAACGGCAAAATGAAACAGCCATTTGGGTTTGATGGCCTGATTTAGACGATCAAACGGGTCAATGTTATTTTACTTTTATGAGAAACTTAGCGGGGTATTTTGGTAAGATCCTATACAAGTCATATGAATGTAATTCGTCTATGTTAAGATTGTCTAGGAACTTGAGGCAAATAGCATTTCACAATAACAGAATCATTTCAACTCCTGGATGATCTAATTTTGAATCACAAAGGCAGTTGAGTTCGAGACTTAATTTTCCTGGCTGCCTTTTATGTAAACGATCGAGTTAAATTAAAACAAAATAAAATAAAATCGACAATCCAAACGATTTCTTACCTATACCTTCAAGGCAGACTACTGGAATTGTATATACTGTGGGTTATGCAGTAAGTAACATGTTTTAAAAAAAATTTCTTTACGTGTGTAGTTTTAAGGATAGGTGATAGAGAATAAGATGATGATTGATACTTATTGATTAAATTGAGAACATTTCCCACTAAAAAGACTAATTCTGATTATGGAATGCTAACTATGCCATCAGAAATATTTCTTCAAGACATTTCCAATTTTAGAAAATATTGACAAAATTCGGCAGGAAGAACACCTACTGGAAACAGCGAGAAGAAGATGTGAAATATAATAACTTTTGTGAATATCACTCTGACAATATTTTTATTTTCTTTATTGTTGTTTATACATCCACCAAAGATAAATCGTATTCTATATAAAATAAACGAAAAAATATAAAAATAAAGATCTTGCAATATGTACATTGTATATTGCTATAGACTTGACTCTGCAAACCTTATAAGCTCTAAAGTATTAATTATTAAAATTTATTACTTAACGTGTATACCGTAGAGCCGCGAAAATGTGAAATAATCAAAGTCAAGACAGTTCATATTTCGACTGTATTCACACTTCCGATTTTTGAGGCTCTATGTTGTCTTTATTATAGATAATATTTGGTAAAAAATATTACATTTCTTAATGTAGTCTATTACTTTCAATTTAGAGCCTCTGAGATTACCACAGCCTTAATCTCTTGCAGTTAGAAGAAAATTTATGAAGCAAGATCGTATCATCCATACCGTAGATGTAACACCGCTGCACTGCTTTGTATAAGTGCTACTTTGATTGATAAAGTTTTTATTTAAACTGTAAGTATCATCAGAGATTTTGTATCCCAAAAATCTATTCAATCAGGAATCAGTACATTTAAAACTGATGTGTGGCCGTTTTTTTGTAACGTGAAGATGGGGAATCTTTATACGCCAACACTACAAATGAGTTGCACGAGTTCACCCTTTTTCGAACTAAGATCTAAAACCTTAAACAAATAGCTATGACTAAATTTTCAACTTTTAGTCTCAATACATTATCAAAATTCCTCTTAATGTTGTGTTCTAAACCATCATCGCTACCTATCAAAACTATTATAAGTCTACAGAAAAATGATATTTTACAATTCTTAGTTAGATCTTTTTATTTACTTACAACAATGTAAAAAAATCTCTGATTGGAATATTTAAATAAATAAAAATACTTAAAAAATTGATCTCATGGTCTCATTATATGACTGTAATTAAAGAGCCTAGTTAGCATGCACCTCTCAAGTTATTCTCAGTTGAAAAGTGTTTAATTCATAATTAATAAATGAGTATACATTCCCAACTAAGTAACAATAAGTCCTCGCTTCCTCGGCTTCTGCAATAACAGCAATTAATTTTACCTACATACATTTTTTATATTAATTTTCCCCATTTAATTTTACATTTATTCAATGAAATGCTATTGCAAAGGATTAACTAAGATACGAAATTCCCGGGAAATTCGTAGCCAAAAGCTCATATAGAACACAACACAAAGCCAATTTCTTTTCTAAGAATTTGTTTTGCTATGGCATGCAAATATCCAATACCCTATAGTACCCTTTCCCGTACACAATCACTAGTGATAATTGTATCTGATAATCTTGCAGAGCTTTTAGCTTTAAAATTTATTTAGAAATGATACCGGTAAAGAATAAATATTAGTTCAGATTTACAGAGCTCAACATCGACTCTTCACATTCATTCAATGTCGATGACGTTTACTCGAAAAGCGTTTCTTTAAGTTCTTTAAAAACCAAAAAATTTAAGCATGATTAATATACTTATTTAAAAAGAAAAATCACGACACAAAAGTATTAAGTCATGATGTCTTACATGACTAAACACACCGATTTAGCAAAGGAGTACCTTAATAAAGCCAATTCCAAAATAAACGGCAATGTCTCATGAGAATATTTAGCAAAGGAATTAATTTCTAAATGTTCTCCAATACGTGGAACATAAGGAAGGAAGAGTGAGTTTCAAAATTCAATTTGTTTGAACTAATTATTACACTCCGCGACAAATGGATGGCACACCCATAAATTTTACCTCTTTTTTGAATAGGAGCCGATACAGACGTAAATTTATTTTTGATTAATTACCTGGTCTTTTCTATAAATATGATGTGATAAAATGATGACCCAGGTAGCAGTATGTTAGGAGATGGGCAAATAACCATAGCCGCTAAAGAGCTATAAGCTCTAAACTTATTCTCAAAGCTATAATCAAACCTATTGTCAAACATAATTCGTTCCCTTAGTGACTGAAAGCACGTCATTAAAAAAATCATTCAATTTTGGTATGACCTGAATAGATTATGAGCTAATAACTATTTAACGGCTACAGTGAGCGCATAAGTATAACAGGTCAAATTAAAGAGAAAAGACCACAGTTTCTAGTTTTTATAAAACAAAATTACGTTAACCACCTTTTTCTAAAAAAAAAATGGTCAAAGTCAATAAAAGGGTAAGAAAATCCGACATGTTTAGTGTAGAATACCATAACTCCTTTTTATAGGGGGGTATGGGATTGTTGAGAAGTTACTGGAAAGGCCATGAAGTTCTGCATACAATGCTTTTAAGTGTGACAGTATGCCGCGTACTTTTTAAGATACACGGTGTTTTGTAAAAAACTATCTTTTCTCTTAATCACGCTGTAACTCTGAAAAGGTTGATATGACACCCCACTCTCTGCCATACTACTTTTTGTTTGGGTTGGTGAGTACCATCACCACCTGCTCTATTGACCACCATGGATGAAATATGAATAAATCATTCATTAGAAGTATACCCTAGATAAATGCATGTATGTAATTTCACATGGTCAGCCCTCTGTGCAAGTTTGATTGTTAAAATGGTTCTTGTGTGTATTTCTAGAACGGTTTGTCGGACAGAAAAAAATGACTATAACCAATTTCATAGGATTACATATTCTGAACAACTTTTCAGTACAATAAAACGTTTAGGACTGATAATTTCCACAGTATAAGTAAAAAATCCAAATTTTTTATGGCAATATCTGAGGCAAGATGTGAAAAACACACAAAAAATCTGTCGAATTAAATCGAGCCAATGTCCCTCTAATAGAAAGCTCTATACATATATTCTCTCTCTCTCTTTCTTGCTGTATTATGCCACATAAATTCTTCCTTTGAAAAAGTGAGTGAAATTTTCTTATCTAGTTGTAAGTTGTCTCAGGCAACACCAAGAAAGGGTCGGTTGGCTCATTACACAACATTATCAGTAGCCATTCAAACGTTAGCTTCAGTTCTAAATTTTCTATTGCTGTTCCAATAATGCAAGCACTTTAATATGGTGGTGATAACTTCAGAAAATTTAATTTTAACTTAAAGCATTTAAAAATGAATTGGATACTAGAGATGGGTCGGTCCGGAACGAATGGGTCCATACAAGGAATGAACGGAACGAGTCCATAATTATTGGAAATGTCGTTCACTCTTTCCCATGTTTAAACAATTTCGTTTAATTTTACTCGTACACCCTTTAGAATATAAATTAATACACCAAACATCGCAGACGCTAAGTAATGCACCAGACCTTGAATTCATTTCATATTTCACAACTGCACCATGGGATTCCACGCGATAGCCCAGCTAGAAATAAGGTAGATAAGTTAGTATTAGTCTTTGATTAATTTTTGTCGAGGAATAAACGTATAAAAAAATAAGGTTTTTTTTTTATTAAAACTCGGCTACAAAAATCTTATATCAGAATCATAGAAATCCGGGTATCATATAAGATTTGTGTAGGTATATGATTGGAGCCAAAATTACCTCTCTTGACTCAAAAGGTAGTAACGAAGGGGACAATATACAGAGAAAAATTAAGATGAGTGCAAAAAAAAAATAACAAGTGGAAACTTATGTGATGAATGAATGGTAACGTGTAGAAATGTCGATAGATCTGCCCTCCTAAAATAAATCGACTGCTCCTTCATGAATTCTGTTAGCTGTTTATGCGTGCATGTTACAATGTAATTTTACACTAGTAAATTTAAGCCCAACACAAGTATTGGTTCGGTCTTACTTAATTTTTCTTATGTGCATAATGGAGCGTAAAAGTGCGCATCGCATCTATCTTCCCCTTTATCAGTTGTGTAAAAGCAAATCAGAACTGGCTTTGTTTTTGATTTGTTGTTGAAACTCAGGCGCATTGCTTTTACGTTTAATTTCTATTACAATTGATAAAAATCAAGATTGCTGGTATACAAAGTTTGATTCAATTGATTCACTTCAGTACCACGTGAAAAGTGGTTTACTGATAAAAAGAATCGAGAATTTCATATGTTTCTATATTTTTATTTGGAAGCGACGTTGTTTGTTCTTAATTCTTTAATAAAAAAATCAGCTGAACTCAAACATCTTTCTTTGAATTGAATTACAAAAGGAACGATGGAACGAATCTGCGGAATCGGGTCGAAATTAGATGATCCAGATCCCGATCCGGTTCCAAAAATTTATCGGAACGACACATTTCATACATGCATAATATCAAAAAAACATTTTTTTTGTTTAATTTTACATGTCCATCTGTTCGTCTGCCTATCAGTCCATCTGTCCGTCATCACATAAAAAAGCCTTGCATAGGACCTTACTAAAAGAAATATTAAATTAAGTTCGGAAATGACAGAAATTAGGTAATTATTGAAACATAGGACTAAGGATTCATTTATACAATTTTCACATCGACTAAGATTAATCTATAATATATACTTCAAACGAACTTCTGAAGTTCTGACGAGATTTAAGCCAGTTATATTGAAAAAAATCTATCATATCAATACATTGTATCTTTACATGAATACTGACCTAAGCCGCCGCAATGTCGGATATCCGCGCTCATCCTATCACCCTTCAGAAACTTTTAGCCGCATCATGAACTATGCGAATGTGGAACAGTCTACCATCTTCTGTCTTTCCTCCGGCTTGCAATCTACGAAGACACTAGAGTGATATATATCGCCACTCGCCTCATGTCCTTTCATAATCCTTTACTTATCTCCTTCCTACCATTCCATGCTTTGCATCAAAGGGTATATCCTACGCTTAATTTAATAATGTGATAATAAGAAAACAAAAAACGCTACCTTGAGTAGTCCTGAAAGAACGGTAAAATAATGACGTAAATGGAACATGATTTTCGTTATGTTTCATTTTATGGAGGGAATTTCCCGTAGTGATTCAATAACATTTTTACAGACTGAACGCTGAACAGAATGAAATTTCAATAAATGAATTTTAACTGTAGTAGGTAACCTCTGAGGCCTTGAAAATGGTGCCACCAGGGATGTTGAATACCCTTTAATTGGTTTTTGTAGTATTAATAGATATTGAAAATACAAACCAGACCTGGCTGTAAAGGATCCCGGATACATTCCTCTGTACACAGCTATTAAAATATTACAAAATAACTCCGATTTCAATTATAGCCAATTAATAGCCAAACTGTAAAAATATGCCGAATATTTAAAAAATTTATGATCTGAAATCTACCAAAATTATTACAAAAACGTTGATGCCTCAATTAACATCCCTCCTATGATTTTTTAAACAGTTAGAATCAGTCAGATACATACATGAGACTTTTTATTGTAAACCTTTTCTTTTGAAAGCGCACTAAATTCTTGCCGGAAACTTTGTTGTTTTTGTCTCACTAAGCTCTCTCTGTCATTGTTGTTTTATGCTCTAAACCATTTCATGGTAACATGACCTGAATACTTATTAGGGCAGATACAGATCATATAGGGATTTGCAACTTAACAGAAGAGAACTTGTGCCGCATATAAAACATTGAACGAAAATAGCTATGCTGTGACACACTGAGTAGAAGAATTGCTAGGAAAAACATAAATTTCTGGATATAAAAATGACGAGAAGAAAGTCCCTTATGAAAGGGAGTAAAATCAGCAACCCATTTAGTAGAAAACAGTTTATTGAAGTTAATCATGAAAAACAGGAAGAATGTATTTATTTACTTAGTTTTTTGCGGAAATAAGAGAAAAAATTTGCATTTCTTTTATCCCAAAAATATGTGCATAATACCATTGGAATGTGTTAGGTACGATGATCAACTATGCGGGAGGCAGAGAAATTAGTACTTTTACGGACCTTCAAAATCATCAACGAGATGAGATGAAATTTAATTATTTGATGGCTATAAAAATTGAGAATCGATCTCATCCCTTACATGCTACGTGCTCACATCGGATACGTGGAATACCCACCCAACGTGCATTTTTCGAGGTCCTTTCGTTACCTGGAAATTTTTCAGATTTTTCCCGGACGTATATTTAAAGTTTCAGGTTTTTATTATTTTCAATTAGTTGCAATGTAAAAACGATGCCAGTTTATGTCTTCACTACAAGAAAGAGGTGAATCGGTGAATCTTGAGATAGTAGATTAATTTACCCTATTCTCACATGACTGCAAATTACACATCTATATTTTCAAAGCATGCAAATTGCTTAAGCCTCAGCTACCATTTAATGTTTGACAATTCTCATTGAGCTCATTGCGAGATGACTCCTAAATGACTGACCTCCACGCAACTGCAACAATGGTACTGTTTGGGGTAAGTCCAATACTATTTAAGAGGAGCATGATAATTGCTTTGTTCGGCTTATCACTGAATTTCGACTTTTGGTATCAAATGGTGATTGGTGTGTATAGAGATAAACCCACATGTTCCGACTATGTGGGAATGGGGGTCACTGATGCTCATTCAACAGAATTGAAAGCACTGCTTCGAAGGAAAAGCTCTGTAATGTCTGAAACACATTACTAACAATAACAGAAAGCAGGTTCTTGATGTCCAGTGAAATGCTTTACATCGCCGCCAACAATAGCAAGAGAAAAAGCACCTTTTGAAATGTGACATAATTTATAGGGTAGTCAGATAAATTATGAAAACTTTTAAGTTGTGAAGCTTAAAAGTAATATTTTTGGATCATAAACAATTTTTTGAATAGATGCCACTTAATTGGTTTAATTTTAATGCAATTTTAATTTCTTGAAGTTGTCACCTCCTGCAAGCGCAAGTTTTTCATCTTGCCTTTTGATTAAAACTCCACTTGTTGTTGACAACAAAACACAAAGAACCGTACACTTTTGTTTTGTTGGTACTGTTGGCAGTGTGTTTCAGCAATTACTGGCTCCAAAAACAATAAAAAAAAACATACCAACAAAATAATAAGGGCTGAACCATAATCGTCGTCAGGGTTGGCAACTGTGTTGACTTTTGTTCATAACTTTTGTTTAATGAAGAATTTGGTCAATCCAAGCACAAGTTTATATAGATCTGGGAAAAAGAAACATTGAAAATTGATTGATTGAAAAATGAAAAAAATTTGGCATTTAAAGAAAAATTGAAATTCAGCCAAGGTCGACTGTGCTAAAATGATTGAAAATGACCTGGAACAATTAACTGAATGAGATAAAAAGCTGAGTTTGTTGCCTTTTTCTATTCTTTAGCAAAATTGAATGGCACATGATATTTCCAGTAAATGTAATAGCTCGTCGTTATATTGGCACACTTCAAATGCACTTCTCTCTTGAATTGTCGGAAGAGGATATTTTCTGCGATGTTTTGGGGTGGCATCTTCCTTTGCCTGATGTATTACTGGCAGACTTTGTTGATATTGGTGCTGGACGCTTTTTAGGCATCTTCGAGGCACAAAATCACTGTGGGTAAACACTGACTACACCAATTGGCCAACCTTCACGACAAGCACTATTGCCGCATCATATGACACATACAACCAAATATGACAGGATTGAATTTTCCTCTGGGTTTATTTTCAAGCATGACTCACACAACACATCCACAATACCTTTACGATTGCACAGTTTCTCTTCACTTTATGGCCGTATTCATTGCTGCTAAAAAACATTTTTAGAACATCAAGCCACTGAGTGCACAACATATGATTTGTGCTTACGCTCCAAATCTCTAATGTGAGAAAAAGCTCGCTGTCACTGAGGGAAGTTTTGTCGCACTCGCATATCTGTCGCGCTAGTGGTCAAAACCAAAATCATCGCAGTTGTTCAACCTAGATGGCAGGTCAACCCGGACGACATTCCCCTAAATATGTATATTTTTCATTGGACACATATACGTAAAATGAATTTTGCAAGTATGAAGGTATAGCGATTATAAAGGATAACGGGTATGCAATGAAATTGGGCCAAGAGCTGAGAGCACTGTTTGTTTCTATTTCCTGATCTATCCAGCTGTCCAAGTACCCCAGTAATTCCTTTAGTGGCTTGTCCGTCACATCCATTTCCACTCCGGGTAATTTCCTTTCTTTTGGGTGTTATAATAACTTTTCTTCTTTCCACTTTAAATGGCGGATGACCAATTGATTACACATATAAACTAGACAATCCTCTCGGTCACGTGCCTATTATAGCTTTTTCATGTGTCGTGATATTAGATATTCCGTTACGAATATGGATTACTGCGGAATGGTATAAATACTTGTTCGATGCAATACTTTTAGTCGAAATGATTATTCTAAGTACAGGTCACGATGCTTAAATAAATTTTAGTTGTTTTTTTTTTTTTTTTTTTTTATGAGTTTTCTATGTCTACAATTAGGCAGTAAGTGATACATTCATGTTATATTTGTCAAATGATTGACTGTAGCATACTGGGAGAGTCAAGAAAGAGGACTTGAAAGAAGTATGGCAAGAGTTTACATACATATCTGAGAGCTCTGAAAATCCGTCGTCAGTCTTCTTGTAAAATCTTAATCATATAACAAGGAGGAATGGTATAAACCAAATTTAGTGAAGCTTCGCCAATGCTTGTGTTGACCTCACGCTTTCTAGTATGAGAGCACAGTGTAGGTATAAAACAACTAGTAGAATTCATGAAGAATTAATCAATATCAATAATTATAATACTAAGAAAAGTAAAAATGTATTGACATTTTTACAAGCTGCAATTTCTTTACTGTCGAGGGTCTCACTTGTTTCTTGTTTTTGTTTGTTGTCATGTGTTTGCGTCTCATCTGCTCTACATTTACGTCCTTCGTTAATGTTTACTCCTTCAAGATATTATGCTGCACGTATGTAGCAAAAGAACAAAATAAAGAAAGAAGGCTACCAATTTCAAATAGCTTGCATGAAAAATAAAAATCTATATAAAAAAATCAGTCAAAACAATATTGTTATAGTCAAGTTCCCAGCAGGAACAAGTAAAAAAGCTAGAATGGGCTTAAAATCAATTCTTATGCTACCCTAGATGAATGCCCGTATGAAATTTCATATGGTCACCCATTTGAGCTATGATTTTTGCAGTGGTTTTTCGCACATATTTCTAGAACGGTTCGTCGGACAGATAAAATGGTTATAACCAATTTTATAGAATTTCATATTCTGAAGAAGTTTTTGGTACCATAAAAATGTCCACAGTATCCGTAAAAGCCTAAATTTTTACATGTCAATTCCAAGAAGGCGGTGCCCGATTTATTCTATTTTTGAAATTTGGTTTGCTATTACTATAAAAACACCACCTCTCGCACGGACAGACGGACGGACGGACAGACGAACGGACGAACGGACAAGCGAACGAACAGTCGGACAGAGAGACAGACATGCAAAAATCAAAATAACTTTTTTTTTCTGCGTGTGTGTCCAATCTATTTTGCTCTACCATGATTACTTCTGTGCGTTAAAAACGGAATCACAAACATAGTATACCCTTTAGATTATATCTGTGTTATAAAAAGGAAGAGCTTAGAAGCAATTATACCGATCCCATTCTTTTTCTTTTCCTTTTTAACGCAAGACGAGATTCGAGGCAACGATTCCATTGACACTTATCTCTGAGCCTACTGGGATGAAAAGCCAGCGGTTCTGAAAGTAATATTATTTAAGCGCTTCCCTAGCCATCATTTGGGAGCTCTTTAGATGGGTATTCACTGATCTATCCTGAAAAGTATGTAAATACGCAAGTAAGTACCTCAAGAGCTTCTGTAGCCATCACTTGAAAGCAAGATAGAAGATTATTTGATGAGCTCCAGCAAAAATGAAATAAGGGCTGCTCTAATCCAATTTTCTGCGAATCTAACCTGTGGATTTTTCCACTATTGTGAGAAGTAACGCATTTCTCAATGTGAAAATCAGGGTGAGTAGGAGTAATCTGCTGAAGATCTTGTTAATGAAAGTGAGAATAAAATTCAGAATCTTGGCTTATTTAATCAACTTAATAAATTTCAAAAATAAATAATCATGAGCAAGTACAAGTACCTTACTAATGGTCTCAGGAGAAGTCATCTCATGAGGTTAAGAAAGAAGATGCGATACTTATTCAAAAAGCTCATGGACGCTTTTGAAAAGATACCTTCAAAAAACATCTTCGTCCATTATTTAGCATTCTCCTGGCGTGCTTCTTAAGAACAGCATTAAAGCGCTTGAATCTGCGGACATTCCTATGTTAAAAAGCAATGGGTTGGAATAGGAAAAAGAAGCGCTGCAAGCTTTCAAGGAAGCGCTTCAGGAGGTTTTTTAGAGCGATTTTTTGCCAGTTGGAAAATTCATACCTCAGACACACTAATAGATATTTCGTCCGGGCGACATTAGTTCAGTATTTTTCGTAGGCTTACCTACAGTAATAATGTTCTTCGGTCAACATCTGTACATCCCGTGTTACATAAGTTAGTCGCGTTTTAATCTATGACCCATAAGCTCTTGAGAATTCCAATGAAGGACGGCAGCTTCAGGAAAAAGATGAGTTGGGTATCCAGAAAATACGGTGGATATGGTGTTAAGATCACCCCTGCACTCTACTGGCCAAGCCTATCAGAAAACTATTAAAAGCTGGAAAAAACATTTCGAATAGAGGGCAACTAAATAGAGTTTACAAGATATGTTATTGTGATTGATCATCTTCGTATAATGAATAAACTGGACGGCCCTTTATAAAATGAAACAAAAAACACAGTTTGCAAGAAGACTCCAGCGTTTATAAAAAAATAGTACAAAGTAACCACGTACATGCACTTACGAAAAATGGAAAATTTTGACAATTCATGATGAAGGCCAAAAGTGAGATGGATAGAGATGCTAGAAATTAATAGACTGCTCAAAATTTCAAATTCCCCGCATCTGCAACCCAAAACATTGAGCAATTGACATAGACGAGAACAAGAACTTCCAAACAACTTAGTGTGATTATGCTTACGCAGTAAGTGAAACCGGACTCGTAAGTCATAATAAATTTGTAGAATTGCAAAATAATTTAAAGTCCTCTCTGTATAATGGAATTCCACCAACCAACCGACGCACTGCTGGCCAGTACAGCACGCGTATCGTACGTCTTGGCACCGACTCCAAGAACCAAAAGAATATTATAAAAAAATATATATATATTATAAAATCACCATCCCTGTCCGCATATCATTACGTTATTCGGAATCACAATGGACCATCTCACACGAGTATTCTTGAAGCAAGCCGGTTTTTCTGGTAAGAGACAAACGAAGCAAATAGAAATCTCTATAATTTTGCTGCACTTTCGAGAGAAATTTTGCATAAAAATGAATCGTATTTCATGGGTTATGCCGCATTAATCCAACCGCAATAAAATGTTTCTTCTTTAGATGGATCCGAAATTTTTCGTGAAACGCCTTAATTCATTCTTGAATTATCTGCCGATAAGTGAACAAGAATTCGTGAATCTGTATGACTGGTTGTGAAATTGTGAAATATATTATAGGATGTTAATTTTTTATTTTTTATATTTAATGAACAATTAACATGTTTATACAGTCGAAGGACCCGCACTTCCTCTATTAATTTATACTTGTACAAGAAGGCATTTTTTTGGATCTCCGGTATATAGCAAATTTTATTTGTTATTTCATCACACAACCCATTTGATTTTGGGAGATAAGTTTCAAGTCTAGGTTTTGACTCATCAACAGGTCCCAAATAGCGAAATTGAGTGACTTGAAAAACCAGTAACAAGATTTGCAAGTTTCATACATTTTTCAATGCAAATTTCTGGCAAACTATTTGTAGCAGAGTAATGATTTATTTCTTAAATTATAGGTAATGCAGAAGTAAATAACTTCGGCAAAAATTAAAAAAAGTGTTTTGGAATGGAGATATTAGCACGGAAACTTGTAAAAAATGGTTAAAAATTGAAGTTTCTTAAATCAAGTTCCTGTGAGCAGGTATTCTCATTTCTTTAAATTGTGACTATTTTATAAAGTAAAGCCTAGATCTAGCAAATAACGTCAATCTTTTTCATTTTTAGTGGCGCTTTTTGTAATTATTTGACTCTAATAGTACTTGTTTTTTCTCCCGATATTTCACCGACGATAAATTCCAATATTTCGTTGAAAGTTATTGCAATACAAAGCAAAATAGCATATTTAACAATTTTGGACAAAAAAAATTTAGGATAGTTAATTCTCGTTAAAAATTTTCAATTTATGTGAACTGCTAATTTTCATTTTTCGTTTTAAATTGTATGATTTTGTCGGATGTTGGGTTTCTGTCTTTTGCGGTAGATGTCTCTCCGTGGTCTAGGTCTAGGCTAATTTTGTATGAATTTTCTCACTTTCAGAACACAAAACTACGTATAGCAAATTTTATTGCCTGCAGGTTCGCTGGTATCTAAATTGAAACTTTTGATGAGTACTGACTCCTCTTAAAGAGTAAGCCCTAAATTTATTTCTTCCACCTTGCTGGAAAATAGGAGTTTTTGCCTCATATATTTCACACCCACAATTTATTCTGAGTTTATATGAGATGAGATCAATTTAATCTGTTTCAAGCGTCTACGGCAGTCAGAAAACCAAGTCGTACCGATGAGTGTAAGGTTTTCTGCTAACACGAAAGGCTACTTGTTCTTTCGTTTTCTTTTTTCAGCCCACAGCGGGCGTACACAGATTCGATTCGTTTCGAATAAATCTGGGTTTTAAATTTTTTTAATAAAAAATGTTTTTTTCTATTTTTCTCAATTTTTTTGTCTTTTTTCCATTCTTCATTTCTTTTCTTTGCTCTATTTTTTCATTTGTTTTTCAAGTCACTCAATTTCGCTATGTGGGACCTGTTGATGAGTCAAAATCAAGACTTTAAACTTGTCACCCAAAATCGAATGGGTTATGTGATGAAATAACAAATAAAAAATTTTTAGCTTTTGCTATATACCGGAGAATCCAAAAAAATGCCTTCTGGGACAAATATAAGTTTACCCCGGTAAAAAATCTTAAAGAGTAATCCTTAATTGTATTTCTATTAATTTAATATCTTTCATTAATTAAGTACGTCAAATTTAAAAGATCATATCCAATGATAATTTCCACACCTGTGGCTTTTATCAATAATTTCCTTTCTACTCAAAATAATTTCTTTAATTTGAATTTCTTTTGTCGTAACTTTTTACCTTCACGTCCTAGTTCTCACTCGAAATGAAATATTGCATGTACATATTCATAGCCTTTTATTCCTATATGAATGAGAGACCTGCAGTAAGAATACCCGTGTGGAAGCGCCTTTTCTGTTGTTAAACCAATGTCGCCATACTTCACGGTTATTTGCACCAAGCAGTTTTAAGGTTTACTTCACAATCTCACTACAAACAGTGCACTACAATAGCAATTAATCGATTACATAATGTAAAAGAATTAATTTTGTATTATTATCAATAATTGACCCGTAACCACAGAATTATTTTTAACTTTTTAGTGATTTAGCTTATATTTTTGAAATCGGTTTTTATTTTATTTTTTAAAAAGAGTTTTAGAAACCTAACAGTCGTGCTATACCGAGGTTACCAGTATACATTCCTAGGGTCATTTAATAACAAATAGGTGACATGTGTTACAGACCCCAATTTTTTTTCAAGAATTTGTGAAAACAAAAATGCAAATTAAAAAGTTTCTCTATACATTTGCGAGTAGTAGCTTCGCAAAATGCCCCTGTTAGAAATTACTCACAGTTTTACCTTGTCTCTTGCCCTGCAGAGGGCAGTTATTATGTAAACCAGTACTAATTTGACTTAAAAGCATCAAGATCTATGCAATTCATGAAGAAACATATAGGAAATTAAGTACCGATAAGACTTCCGATGAGCATTCATTAAATCTCATCAAAGGTCTCATTAGATATCATAAAACTGCTCCCTATATACTACACAAGTAATAAATAAATACTTTTCCTTGCAATCATCACCGTGTAAGATGATATTTCTACTAGGAAAATTTGAATTGATTTTGAATAAATTTTTACATTATTGATTTTAAAATAAATTTTTTGATTTGTTCTAACGCGGAAAGACTGTCGCCCATATGCCAAATAAAACTTTATGCCCAAATCCTTACACTTCAGCGTCTCAGAATTTGATTTGCAACCGGAGATTTCAGAAAAATATATGAAATCAATCGTAAAATCAGATTCTAATTAATGAACTCATCATGACACTCATTAATAAGCTCATCGTGACACTCATTATGTACAATTCACAAAATACAAGCAAAGTATAGGTACATTTCTAAATAAGTGAAAGGGATGCAATATCTCATGCTCATCTGTGAATAATTAAATAAATGATATTTCCTCGGTTTTGATTCAAACACGGAAAAATGTCATCAGATGTTAATCTAAATGCACATGAGGAGCTCATTGATAAGCTTATTATGATTTGTCTACCAGGGGCTGGTTTTGTCTTCTTTAAAAGTGCATACAAACATATGTAACTATTCAAGCTAGAGCAATGAAATATATCTCATTTGAAAGCTTGCAAGTTATCCACGAAAAGTAATACATAGTACATATGGATAAGAATTATATCCTTTATCCTTGAATATCCTGGAAACGTAATTTTAATTTTATTTTCTACCTTATATTACCCACTAAAAAATCAAAACTTTCAACCTGAGTTCTTAACAGGATCAGGGAGTAAAAATCATGTAAGTTTCACCAATCATAAAAAATTCTTAGAAATTTATAAATTTCCAGAAATTTTCTGGCTCATAAATAGTCATAAATTTTATGGCATTGCAGTCCATTTCGATGAAGTGCTTTGCTTAAATACAGGTGAAGTGACTCACTCCACTATCAGGATAATGTAAACGAGTCTCTCTTTGGAACAAGCTCTGTATATATTTTCGGTACTTATAAATTTGCGCTCTCGCTAAATAGACATCCGAAGTTCCAAGTTGTTTAAGAAAGGTATTTAATAAAAAGAAGTACCAAATAGCAAGAAGTATTCAAAATGTTTTTTATATAGTTAATTCCACTCATTTTATTATGTAATAGTGCATTGTCGTGGAATTCAAATCAACAATACATACAACAACACCAAGAACAGAATATATAGATAGAAGAAGACTAGCTAGTGAAAGTTATGTACGGAAAAATCTTGGAGAAACTAAAAAGACCATTTTCGAATGAAACTCCGGATTAAAAGATGAAATCAAGCATCTGTCCTCGGAAGAGGACGAGACAGTTTGTAAACTGAAATCAAAATATAGTCAAGCGACGGAGACATAAAGCCTTTCATATCATTATTAATCCCCGAGAAATGGAATGTAAAAAAATAATAAAAGAATTTACTAATACGTCAACGTATCAAATTAAAAAACAAAAAATGTCTAAAGCGACTTAATAGAGGTGGTGATACTGATTTCATTGAACCAAGAATGATAGAATTCGAGTGATGCGCGGAAAATCTATTATAGTTGATTAATATCAATATTTAATAATATCAAAATAGACAGAGAATAAGGAATATCTTTAACTTGTATTTTTCTTTTCACAAAATCTCCATGTATATAAAAAAAAATGGTGATGGTATTGTTACACTTTTAATGGTTTTTGACCAATTTGTTATGGAATTACCCTGTATATGAATATAATGTACTTTCACTTGCAGTATTTAATGTATTTATATGCAATTAACAATTGTAAGTTTTGCAAATTTTTGGTAACGAAAAGAGGAACGCCTTTATTGTTCACTTCATGACTCGTAATCTTTTAAAAATTACAATAACGATATACCTTCGTCGTAATATCCGATGACTTACAACCAACTTGTCTTTTATGTAATATGTAAAGAAGTCAAGCGAATTCTACAAAAATTACCGCTACAACTTGGACTTTATATAAATTGTTAGAAGAATACCTGTGCAGTAATTCTGGACTGTATCAAATAATGTCTATGAAGTTTATATTCATCTGTAGCTATACTGCAGTGTTTATGATGTTCGGCTATTCAATTACTCGAATCTCGGAGCCAATAGCATACTTAATTTCGAAATCTAAGATACTCGAGCATTTCTCCCAGTTGTAATGCGTTGCAAAAACACCAAAGCTATTACTCCAATTTCAGTTTTACTTAATTTCAGAGCTAACTTATAAGTAGATTAGAAAGAAATTGGATAGCATCGCTTCCGGCCACTTAATACACAAATTAATGAACATTTCCTTCCTTACTATGTACGATACCTGGAGCTAATAATCCTTATAACATATTTTCTATTTATTTATTTTTTATAATAGCTCTGCTCAGCGAACAGAAGTTTTCACAACAACTTCAGTCGCTGTATATAAAAATTAATAATCGCTTTTAAGAAGATATTAATTTACCTTAAGCTCATTATGCTATCATTAGCCCTTTGGCGATATTTGAAAACAACTTTGATACCGCTTCCATCGAAATAATACTACCACCACTCTCTTAGGTTCTTAAGTTCTGTAAATTGCAAGAACTGCAATTACGTGGATAAAATTTCCAAACAAATCACCATCGCTTGAAAACTCAGAAGATTTTCTCTAAAGGGGTTTTTGAAACTCTTAAGAGCTTGGAGCTTTTCTTATCCTCATTACTCGTTCACTTACACTTGACTCGAGATTGGGGATTTACATTTGTATGTGGATGGAATTCTGAATAAAAATTTATATTCCCTGCGAGATTTTGTTTATTGTGAATTTATACATGGAACTATTTTCAGCTTACAAAGTTTTCCTCCTCTAGTACATCATATCATCATAAAGATGACTAAGGGTCGATAAGAATATCGAAATGATGCATTTGGGCAAGGTCATATGTGCCGGCACGAATACAAATGGAAATCTTATTATAGACAACGCTGCTCAACGTTTGCACGCATCGAAATGATTTTCATATTACTGATTTTAACTTTGATTAAAATAATAATAGTATCGCAATTTTAACGCAGCTACACATGAGTAAAAATATGTGAAAGTATACATCAAGGAATCCATATTATCCAGATGGGGATTGCCATTTCAATGTGTGTGTGTGGATTGGGTCAGTTTATTAATACAGTTCTCAAAATGATGTTGTCTGAAGTATTGCACTCCTAGTAAAATGCCCATGAGTCACGGGGTCATAAGCACATATGTTGAAATGCGAATCAAAAAGCAATCTACAAATCTGTATTGATATGCTCGTCTATTTTAGATCTGTACTAACCATATACTTCGGGCATCTGCAAAGTAAGGTTCCATCTCTTTTGAAACTGGTTGAGCTGATGTACAATGGGTGTCTCGTAGTACGGGTAGTATCGAGTATTTATTACAGCTAAAACGAAATTGAGATACATAAAGCTCCTTCTTCTACATCATATTTTATTTCACTTTATTTTTTATTTTATTCTAACTTTAAATTTCTACAAGCGCCATCTACCAATCACTTTTCTTTATAACTAACTTCTTACGAACTTCACATTACTAATTAATAAAGGATTATCACGTGCATCCCTCGAAGCAATTCCATACATCCCTGGCTCAATATCTAGACCTGTTAACGCCACACAAAACTCGCCTGAGCATTCTACTGCACTATTCGTACAATTGAGTACACTTTACGAAAACAGAAGAAAAGAAATTTGCGAGTAACACTTCATTTGTTTTCAATATTCACACTCTACCTGACAAAAATTGGGACCAAACCTAACCTAAGCTATTACTTTTCTGACCACTCTTGCTGATAATTAAAGTTGATCAGCTGGTGAACCTATTTATGTATATGTATGGAAGAATAAACAGTATTTATAAAAAAAATTCTTCTTGCTGTAATATTTGTTTGTTACTTTTTATTGCCTTTTATACTTGTAATCTTGATTTAATTTATATTTTGATGCGTTTTGTGTTCTTATTTTTTTTTAATTTTTGTAATTAGTAAGACTCTTGATTTTAAGTATTTTTTATGCTATTGCTCTTTGAAGGCTTTTAATTTCCGAGTAATTTATCTGTTTTTCAAATATCTGAATTTTGGAATTTTTTTGAAACAGTTTTTTACCTTTTAAGATTAGTTTTGAATGTTTTTAGGTAGACAGCAATTTTCGATTATTTGGAAATTATGTCTTTGATTTAAAAAATCGTCATTATATGAAGTAAAAATTTTGCTTGCTGACGAGAAAAGGATAGGCTCATCTTTATCTTATATAGGCGGTTATTATTACCTACTTCATGTGTATCGTTAAGAGAAGATGATAAATTTAATCAAACTTCATTGCATTCTTCAATCGAAATTTCAAATTCAAATGAAATTTATTTATTTTCGTTTAGAGCTAACAATAATTTCTTTCAAGAGAAAATTGGGAACCTAAACTACAAATTTAGACTATTAATATAAATTAATTCACATAAGCGAGTAATACAAAAATTATGTAACCACAATGGAAACCTAGCTTACAAATGAAGTGATAAAAAGATTAATTAAGCTAACCTATGAAAGCGATGATAGTACTAATCCGTGCAAATATGTGTCACTGTGAGAGAAATGCAGTTAAGACAATCTGTTACGTGTTTTCTGAATGTGCCGATAGTGAATATCATCAGATCATCAACAGATTCCATAGATGACCTACTTGAACAATGCTAGAAACCTCATAAATAGCAGTTCGAAATTGCGACATTTAGAGTTTATATCCTCTATTGAGCGAAGAGGGCGGACCGTACTATTCAGCTATTGAGGTTAATAAATTACTAATAAATTGTAGAAAAACAATAAGGTTCTGCGTGTGAAATAAGTATACAGTGAACAACCGACTAGGGTGAATTTAAGGTAGAATACATGATTAAATCTGTACAGTCCAAATATGAATCTAGCTCTGTCTTCAAAAGCTGCATTTGCTTTTCTACTGCAATAAAAGCTACATAAGTTTTGGAAAGACGAGGTAGCTATATGATACTAGCGACTTAATGAAGTGGAAGTGTATTTTCGGCGAAAGCATGCGAGACGACAACCAGAGGCGCCGAAGATTGGGATAAATTTTAGAAAGATTAGGTTAACGTACTCACAGAATGCCATTTTTGAGTTCAAAATAACGCCTAAATTCAAACGCATATTTAATTAGTGTTTCAGAGTACTTCCCTTAGAATAGCTATAAATCATCAAGCCATTCAATCTTCCATAGGCCCCATTTGGCGACTGAAGCAGAACTGTAAGTCACCAACATAAATGTGAATATGTGTCTATATCACGTACCACATGCACATAAGTCCAAAAAATACCGATACTTGACTAATTACTAGTATAATACAACGAATTGAAATCTCGATCGCGTTAATGAGGACATCAACTCTTCTCCATGCCCTACGGAAATCTAATCTTGTCCCGGCAGATGCTACATAAGCATACTATTATGAATTCTACAAGCTTTGCTGAGGTTTCAATTTTAATAAAAACACACGAAGCACTTGGTTTCAAAAATGATTTATTCGATTTCCCAATTTTAGTTCACGCTCACATTACCTTTCATAGAATGTTCAAAATTATTTCGTTTTTACTGTACATCTTATCAAAAGAAAATACCCGTAACATTTCCCCTATTTATCTATATTTAATATATTTAAACAAAGTTTTGAAATCTAACTTTATTGCCTGCCACCTATGTCTGGAAATATAATATAAATGATAGTGATTGCTTCTGTCAAAGTTAAGTGACATAGCCGTCAAGACTAGTTTTATCTAAATCTACAGGGAAAGTGTTGAAAAGTAATTATTCACTATATTCTTATTCTTACATATTGTTTTAATTAAATCTAATAGTTTGTCTAATTCATATGCCTGTATTCTGTCTTGCTTTCATTTCATTTTGGAAAATATTTCATTATGTTTAGCATGTTTTCGATTGTTTACATTGAATTTTTGGTTATGTACATGATTCTAATTACTCATTTTACTTTCTAGATAACAAATGATAAAATGAGCCCCACTGGACTACCAGTTACAGTGCCTCCGATAAGTATGCGATGTATGCCTTGATCTATTTTCAAAATTTTCTTCTTTAATTACTGATGGGCTACATCTTTTCAAGCAATATCTACTCGCTCCAGGTATTAAGAATTAGTGGAAAAATAGTAATAAACATGCCCTTGAAGATTTAATTAATGCAGGCACTTCGGGTCGTATGACTTTATTACATACGGAAAAGAAAACACCATGCAGGCAACGCGTCCCTCACCGCTTCCAGCACTTATTTAATTACCTTGGTCTAGGCAGGTAAAAGAGCATGACTGCATCCCCGTTATTTTCTACATACTAACACACATACATACTACCATACTTCCATACTACATACTACCATACTTCCAGCCAGCAGGGATTTTGCGGGCACATTTTACCTGTCCTTCATAATTTCTTTTGTTAGTAACACTACTATTGTAAAAAATGCATCAATCCTATTACTAGTATCGACTAAAAAGTATATAATCCATACACAAATATAGAGTCCATTTTATAATTCATATCAAATATAAGGAAACACTTCTGCAAATGTCAGTAGAAATATCAGGCGACCAAGAATGCTATATTTATCTATCAAGCCTTCAAGATCATTGGCGATGTGGCAATTATTTGTCATATCGACAAATTCGGAACGGCCGTAATGTTGGATGCCTTTCAGTCTTTTATCGCTACGTGTATGGTCAATGTTCTGTTCTAGTCAGATAATTCTTGAATGCAATACTGTTGCTGCAAACCGCGCACATATTTTTAATCTTCAAATTGCTTTCGGACGTACGACGTGCGAATGTGGAACAGCTAACCATCTTTTATTTTCCTCAAACATACAATCAGTGAAAATTTAAGGGCGACATACATTGCCCCCTCCATCAATCTCCTTATATGTATATGTATACATACTATATATATTTGTCGTTGTTTATATTTGCACGGATTTTAACCTTTCGGTATGGAATCGCTCAACGCAAAAACGCTTTGTATAGTATGACCCGAGCAAAATTACATTTAACATGTCGCTGTGGATGGTCAATTTTTCGTGCATTGCTACTACATAAAAGAGAAAAAGATAGATTTAAGAAAATTTGGTTGGTGGGGTGTGGGTGAGGGGTAGCATTACCCCCTCCTACACCATAGGTGTTGCAAAAAGGTGCATGTGGTGTGGAACCAAATTAAAGAGGGAGTAGCGGGGTTATTTTATTTGATCCTGTAAACTTCATACGCACGTTTTTACCGTTAACAAAAAAAGTTTTTTTCCCACTCAGGTGAAATACGCCCCCCTTCCTTCATTTTACGTATATTTTGCCGGTTCTTTCTTTTAGTGGTCTGTTGTGCACGTTTTTTAAGGTGGTAAAGTAAATCCATTTTTCCATTAAAATACTGCCTGTTGCCTGTTTAAAAATGACTCGTTAATTTTTTTTCGGTTCATTTACGAAACTAATTATCAATTTAAAAACTAATTAGAAATGTGATTGGGGGACAAAATGTAGATCCGATTTCATTCTACAAATATGAATCAACGTTTATATTTAGAAATTTAATAGCAAATGGTGGAAGACGACCAAATTGTGCTTTAATAAAAAAAAAATTTGCATTCTTATTGAATGTGATCTGGTGGCGTCCAATAAAACCACACTCACCTGGTATTTCTAGAAGCAGCATTACACAAGTCTGTTTTATCATAGAAAATTTATAAGAGCCAATTCCTACTTTCTTCAAATACTATTAGCGTTTAAGTTCGAGAAGTTTTTGAGCGCATATATGCGCCCATATTCAAGGATTGCCATATTTTTCTGAGCCTGTAGTACGGAAAGGTTAAAAAAACCATTGTTAACATAAATCGAGAACTGTTAAACTCAAAGCGTTTGTACATACTAGCTGTACTAAAAATGTTCTATTCCAGCTAGTAAATGTACGAACTTTACTGTAATGATGATGCGAATACTTATATAGAGCAACTCTACTGCCAATCAGATTTTTGTTCAAATCATAGCTACGAGACTGCGGTAGATGAGAGATGAGATGAGAGAGATGCCTTTGATTAAGGCAATTTCACAGATTTTCTCAGAGGCTTTTGACTACCGTTTTCTACTGTCCAAACTAACTCGAGAGTGCAATTTAAGTACATCCGCAATATCATTGGATAGTGTCAGTAGGTCAAAGCAGACAAAAAGATATCAAGTTTGCTGCCCGTTTCACATGCTATGCCCCAAGGTTCAGCTCTCTACCCAATATTGTTCAGTCGCTACATCAACGAACTTCCCAAAGTATTATATAATGTTACCATGCACATGTACGCTAGCTAGATGCAAATGTCCCTAAGCAGACCTATCAATTACAATCTCCACATAATCACCGAATGGTGATCATGAAATGAGTTCTTGCTAAACGTTGTAAAGTCGAAATCTATCGCTTTACATTGTAGTATCTATGATATAGATGACGTACCTCCAGTGTTTTTAAACGGTGTCGCTATACTTTACTTAATAAATGTTATAACTCTTGGTGTAAGCTTGATTATTCGTAAAATATTTTTGGGCTGCTAAGACTGTAGCTTGGGGCAAGTTTTTTCTACTGACAATATAATAAAGCTAATTACAGCGATAATTTTACTTTTGGGAGTATTTTTTATCCCCAATAAGATTGGACCTGTCTCCGAAAAGTAGAGGTAACATTTAATGTTTGCTTCCGTCTCATTTTAGGTCTCAGAAAGTTTGTTCATGTCTCAGTCTATAAAACTCTGCTTCTTGGTTACTCTCTACCCGCATATCTAAAGCATAGAACTGTTTTTTTCTTGTACAGCATTCTTAACAAGGGACAACTAGAATACCTTTCACAGCTTTCCGAACGTCACTATCTCCTAGCAAATTATAACATCATAATTACAAGGTTTAGAATATAGATAATGAAGAGTTCTTGTCTGATCCAGCATGTACGATTGTGAGATTCGATCAAGTATGCAGTGTGTTGACTCCGTTAATTCTTTTAAAAAAATCAGAAGGCTTCAAATACTTTGAAATTAAACTGATCTTTCTTTGATCTTTTTTTCTTTAGCTAATCAGAGATAAATTTTGTATTTTAGACACTTTTACTTGATGCAATGCACGATTTCGCTTTTTGTTTCTCATTTGACTTTTCCCAGTTTTAGTTGTTGTCTTTGATGTATGCTAATAACTTGTTCTTGAATTAGTTTAATTTAGTTTTCTTTTATTTCTTATTTATAGTTTATTTTCTATGTTTTTTTAGCTTAATTATTTTTATACATTTGTACTCTTGTGTACATTTTCTCCGACGAATCATTATTAATATTATTATTATTACTGGCGGTGCCGACATAATTGAAAATAGTATAGAAAACGCATACAGTACAGTACAGATAGCACACTCAACGCGAGCAAACCTATTCATTCGTTCGTTCGTTCTACGGCTAAAATGGAGCTTACTCCGCCTTTATAAAAATCTCAAAAAGTGCTGTGTGTCCAGGGGTACTATCAAGTATGGTATAAATATGGGTGAAGTATCGATATCAAAAGTAGTTAGTGCAAGTTACTCGCTATCGTAAACAAAATTCTAATATAATTGATGTACAGACAGAAAAGCAAAGGTCCCGGTATAGACCCTTGTAGAACACTGTTGCCGGGGGAGAAAGTTTGAATGCCCCCTTTTTTTGTCCTATATTAACATCTTTATGTTTTACTGTACGAAGTTAATGTGACATTGAGATAATTGCGATTTCAACTAAAGTAAAAACTTCTAATAAAATAAGTATTTAAATCAAATATTTTAAAATACTTCACTTAACTTGTAATCTGCAATAAATTGAAAAATAACCCGCGGGGGTCTCTAAAATTTCATACTTACAAATCCCTTTCATATCGTATAGGTTTCATGAAGTCACAAAGTGATATTATTCCTGGTGACTTTTTAATAAACGGAGAGTATTTCCTATGCCCACACACTTTGGGATATTCTAAAAGTGTCACATTAATATTATGAGTGGTGCAATGCAATTAAAAGTCTTTAACATTTATGCATGTTTCACATACATTTTGTTGTCCAGCAGAATAACTTACAAATGGCTTATAATTTGTAATGCAAGAAGGTACATACTAATGATTTTATAATTAAATTATAACCGCTCATTTTATAGAACAATTCACAACTTTTCACTAAACCACCATTTTTAATTAATTTCCATAAAATCGAGATTAATTTTCAGGAGGCTGAAACTACACAAATAATTATCAAAATACAAATGTGGCTAGCCGGTGCCCGAGATCGCCCTGGGCACTCTACCTCAATGATTTATTTTCAAGAATATTAGGTGGAAAAAATTAACGCAAAGTCTTTCATAAAGTCTTGCCTTAAGGCGAGTAAAACGCACCATTCCAGTAAACTAGAGAAAACACCCGGCTCCGGGTAGAAATGAAGTTCGTGCAAAAGTCAATCCGTTTTGTAAGATAGCGGGGAGTAAAAGTAATAAAAGCAAGAACGACCACGACCACCAACAAAATGATACACTGTGGGTTATGGTGGTTGAAAGCATTTTATGGGGGGGGGGGGGGGGGTGTAAAAATTTCATGGGTACCCAAAAGGCTTACTAATTGTACCAACATGCTTAGATTTTGCAGTTGATAAACTTCCTTCAGATAAATCTCCGGGTCCATAACAGTAGAACCTATTTGGTTTATGTGGGTTCACTCTATCGTTAACATTTCAATGTATCCGACAGCGTCGGTATGATCCAACGAAATTTTAATTATTTAAAACAGTTTTCATTAGAATAAACTCGAAAAAGCTAATGTTGCAAATTGATCAAAGTAAGAATATCGATTCCGTACAAATGTATATACGTATTTTTATGTATATAAAAAGTCAGGTGATTATGGAAAACTAGCTTAAGTTGCCCGTTCTTAGGATGCTACTTTTCCTATAAGATTTTCTCACTATATGTGAGAACTATTTCCTTCTGGGTTGGGGGAACCACAAACTGTTAAAGACAAACAAACAGAGTTTAATTATTCTTTGATTAATACAATACTAATCTTACTTGGAGTCAAAATCACATAATCTTTAACTGGTTACATACCAAAAATTTTATGAAAAACCACATACAGCTCTACTTATATATTTTTTTTATATTATTACTAGGGGGAGCCCGTTGGCATTGCCCGGCGATAATGTATATACCTAGAGGGGGGGGGGGGGGCGGTGGTTAAAGATGCATATTATCTAAGCTATTATCATCAGACTCGATCGCGCGCTTCCGTGCTCTAGGGTTTCACTCTGTGTCTGAAAGTGTGTGTGTGTATGAGTGTGCGTGCAAACATTCATATGTTTGAGATAGTGTAGCCTTCTACGTCGACGCGTTCTTAACGCAATTTTTGAATGGCAACCTTACGAAGGAGTAGCCCGATGGGTCTCATTTTCGAATTGTATTTGCAATTTTTATGAAAACGCAGTGCACAAAATTTTAGCTCTCCAGGTCGAGAAGTTTTCAGTCAGTTTTTTAGAACTCGACAACAGCGCCTCCAAAACTATCTTATCTTTCTTGAAATTGGTTGGGCGTTTTCGAAGATTAGCGTGTACGAACACAGTGACATGTAATTTTTATATATTAAGACTTGGTGGAGCCCGTCGGCGTTGCCCGGCGATAATATTGATACCTAGATGGGTTTTGGTATGGTGGGGGGGGGGGAGTCAGTGGTTAAAGATGCAAAATATCTACGCGCTTTCGTACGTTCGTGGGTATGTATGTGCATCTTGTGCATGGTGTGAAGGATATGTGTATACTTCTGACTGATTTACTTATTTGCTTAAGGGGTAACGCCACTGTAACGGCTAAAAAAAAAGGTTTTTTCGCGAATTTTTTTTCTCGCGGAATTAAAGGTGTTTGAAAAAAACCTTTTAATGGTATTATCGGGCATACATTGAACTTTATTGATAAATTTTTTGACAGCGAAAAAAAGCAAAATGGCGGCTCCACAGCCATCTGCCCGGGACATGTTTTGCTTGCAGGGCTCCGCGGCACGCAGCACCACTGGCGCACATTTGAATCTAGACCAAAACAAAAAAAAGCCATTAATCTAGTGGCTTATAGCTAGAGAATGCCGTACGGATTTTTAAAATATTAATTTTTGTAAATTTGACGCCCGTTTGAAAAAAAAGTTTGATTTTTGACGAAAAAAACGGCAGGTTTTTTGTTAATAAAAAATCAACAAATAAAGTTATTGAAAATCTCGTACGGCATTCTTTAGATAATGTTAATGTTCACATCTGGTCAAAATTTCAAGTCGAAAATATGAAAATTGATCGAGTTATACGGCGTGCCATTTTGAAAAACCGTGTTTCGAGATAAACGCGTTTAAAGTTTTGAGAATAGTTTTTTATAGAAAAAAATAAAAAAGATGAAGTTAAAAAATAAAAGTTTGCCGCTAAGCAAGTTAAAGTTGCAAATGTCAAAAAGGTCAGTTGTGTTCAATTCGGCTTTTTCAGTCAGCTTTAGAAGAAAGCTGGCGATAAAGGTGGCTGAAAAGCTCCAATTGTGTTTCAGGCTTCAGGTAGTCGTTTAGGGGCAAGTTTGACGCGCTTGGTGGCGACCTCCATTTTCAAAGAAAAAAAAATTTTGCTGGCTCGGGATCTTTTTTTTCTTATTCTAGAAGATTTAAACTATTTTTTAAGCCAATAAAAACAAAATCGATTTTTAAAAAAATTTACAGTGGCGTTACCCCTTAAAAGGAACTCAGGACTATTTCTTCACACCAGTTTTATAGAGCTCTATTCTTTTATGAAATTTGCAAGCTTTCTTCTCACTCTTAAAAACTGGTATTGACTGACTTAAACTGAAATCTAAAGATATTGGAATAATTATGAAACTGGTATAGCCAAAAGCATAATCGATTGCAAGAAAATTATTCAAACTTTGCCAAAAAGAATCATTGGTCACAGTTGTACTTATCATTACTCGAGAGCTTTAAGAGAGAGACCAGTCCTCCCCCTGCTCTGGAAAATCACGATTTCCATCTTCCCATTGATGCTTTAGATTACTTTAATAAAAAGTGTGTCACAGTTTTGTCTTGCATTCCCCACGCTAGCTGTTGACCCCTTGGCCATAGTGCTTTCGAGCTAATAAAAAACACGTAACACAGCACCTGCCTCTAACCACTTCAGCCGTACCATGAGAACTTCTGATATCCCGTGCACTTTAAATCCAAAACTATATCCAATGGATTTAAGGTATCAGGGATTATCTCTACACCCAAATACTTATTCGAAGATCTTGCTACTACCACCTCAATTTAAATCTTGAAACTGCAACACAATTGGCCGGATTACATTAACAACGCCGACACGTCGACGTGGTCGTCGTTTTATGTAAAAAATATTTAGAGACAGTACTGCATGTATGAAATGCATTACATTTCCCAGCGCCGGCGTCGTCGTCGTCGGCGTGGTCGTCGACCCATCTCTAATCCTAATTTTAACGTTGGCGCTCCATTGCTGACAATATGGAAAATCTAAATCTATTATGAAAAAACATGAAAAAATTACACGATATTTGAATTTCTGAAAGTAAATGATTTTATGTTAAAAAAATGTGGACTTGAAGGAAAAGAAAATTCCTTTTTTTTCTATTATTTAAAATTTTATTTCAAACCGGCAGAGATTACAAGGAAATAACTCAACTCTAAAATGTACGAGAAATTAAGGTATGGCGATGCCGCCCAGTGTTAATTTTACTTATCCGGCGTTTTTTGATGACGACGATGACCACGCCGTCGTCAGCGTTATTAATGTAATCCAGCCAAATGCCTTTACAGTGTGATGCTATCCTCCACTGTTACAAACTAGTCTCGATAACTTCGGTGGAAAAAACGCTTTATGCAAACGAAAAATCTTTGAAAAAAGAAGTTTCGTTGCAAAAATAGGACGTTTCATATTTGCAGGAACCGTATAATAGTCAGTACGGCTTGGTTCCTGCCTGCCGTATACTCCAAAGCAAACAGCCAAGCTGACCTCATATATAAACTTAAAATAATATTTAAGTGTGAATATCAGAATGACTTATTTCACTATGAATGTTCATAGCAAATCTCTCTATCAAATGCTAGTCCCGCAGAGGGCTAATCTTGCTAGGCATTCAAGTAAATACGTATTTCGCCTCATATAATTCACATTTAAAATTTATTTTAGGTCTATATATGAGGTCAGCTTAGCTGTTTGTTTGGCGTATACCGCAGGCAGGAACAAAGCCGTACTGATGATTATACGGTTCCTACTTATATGAAACGCCTTTTTCGTTTGCATAAAGGATGTTTCCACTCAATTCGCGAGCTGTAGACTTAGAGAAAACTGAGTCAATTTCAGATTGACTTATTTCGCTATGAATTTTCATAGCAAAACTCTCAATAATTTCATTTTAGAAACCAACAGCTTTATATCAGGAACGACCTAATTTTAGAACAACTGCTCCAGAAGCTTGACTCCTGAGTCTTCCTCGAAACTAGGACCATGAAAAAAGTTAAATCATGAAAGGTTACTGCTGGATGCAGACTAACAATTAAATTAAAGACAAACGACAAAAAAGAAAACTTCATAAACTAAACAAGTGAGTGCTTAAAGATGGGAGAAAAGCGCAAGATAATAATAAATGTTGAGAAGAATTTATGTGGCATAATAAAGCAGAGAGAGAGAGAGAGAGAGAGAGAGAGAGAGAGAGAGAGAGAGAGAGAGAGAGAGAGAGATAGAGAGAGAGAGATAGAGAGCGAAAGAGAAAGAGAGAATGAATAAAGGTTTCTATTACGAGCCATTAGGTGGTTTTAATTCGGACTGTTTTTTTTTAGGATTTCATATCTAGATATAAGTTGTCAGTTGTCTCAGGTTTGACCAAGGGACTGAATGATGAATTCAAAAATTTATGTTCATGAAAATTGTAAGTGATTTTCCAGAAATCAAATATAGGATCAATGGAAAGAGTTTTAAGATTCGGTAAAATATAATCGGTGTCAATAAACCACAATCACCCCTAAGTTACAGGTTCTCTTAGTATGAATATTTCAGAGGGGATATGTTCTGCCACACTAGCAAATACACAGAGTCTTTGGAGTATGTTAGACTGATTTCCCTCCGCAGTTTATTCGTAGACATTTTTATAAGTCAAAGATAACACCAGTGAAAATGGCTTGTGATAATTAGTTGATAAATAGTTAATTGGGACGAATTGAAACACCTCGTAAAATTAACTGATTTAATTCCTTAAGATTAAATAATACAAAGGTGATCTAGCTATAGGAGAGTGTGCGTAAAAACACAGCTTGAAGTAATTCTCCGTATAAGATAGTTGACTTCAATAACTATAGTTAGCTTAGAGTGGTTCCTGTAACAGTTCAATGTATCTATACAGCACAATGGCATATTATCCTAATCTAAGGTTCATTTCACATTATAATGCTACACGAAAAAAAGGCAATATCAAATACATTATATTAATAAAAGAAAAATAAATTTTTCGCCCAAGCCATATTTTTTGTAAAAGAGCGAGTAGAAGCAAAAAGTTGCATATAACGTTTTCTATTTCTTATTTCGAACCAAAAATTCTAATTTACCTAACAACAACAGAATTAAAATATTCCAAATCAAGACAACTTTAATACCTGTTTAATATAAAGTTGCATGTATTTGTTAATTTCATTAAAATTTATATTTAAACTCTAGTTTTGAAACTTTTTGTTGCAATATTTATATTGCCCGTCGTGAATTACAAACTTTTCCAAAATTAGCTGGGGAAGAACGTAGAAAACGCAAGTGGGTCAATGTTTTAAAAGAAGATTATTAACTGTCATAAAATTCTAGGAAAGTTTACGAAAATCCCGAAAGTAAATTTTATGTATTTTGCACCCGCATGCATGAACACCTTCAGAATAAGAGTTGAGACTATGAAGGGAAAATTCTTAATGTATGCGCAGTTTTATTGAATGAAAGCTTCGTAATTTGCATAGTAATAAGGAAAGTTAATACAACTTTGAATTTAAGTTTCGAAATTAATTCGAAATCACCGGCTAAGTTTATTGGAATATGGAATAATAAGGTTTTGTTAATGCACCTCGATGTCAACAAAAAGAAGTGAAGTGTGTTTGGACAACTTCTGCGGATATTCGAAAGACGACTAAAATTTAATATTTGATTTACGGTTATGAATTACTATTTCACAACTACCTTGTGACTTAATATCATAATTATTATTTTTAGCTGTCATATTATGTTAAGTAAGTTGAGCTAATCAGGACACACTCATTTTTAGACAGATGCAGGGGTAGTTATCAAAATATTGCATGAAATGAGTATAAAGGTATGTTTAGATTGTGCCTTTTTGCGTATAATAGCGTATACAATGCAGCATGCGATATAGTATGTTGCAAGATGCAAAGAAGGTATGCTCTATGGCTCCTAACACTTTCTGTACACACATTATCAAGAGACACAACTCTTTATCACTTTTACGTTATATTCTGCGATGCTTGCTACTGCAGGCATTAGAATTTCGCATAAGAGCAAGAAGCAATGGATGCGCTATTTTCCAATAAGACGTCCGAACATTTTGGAAGAATTTCGTATGGACGGAGGTGTTATGATCAGACTTTCATAATCTACTGCAAATAATTGGCCTAATGATAACAAAATGAGGTACCAATATGCTTAGTAATTCATTGCTAAAAGATGTTGTAATCTTTTATGTACAGGGATGAATAGATTATTATTATTATTAACATTAACACTAGAGGAAGATGAGGCAATACCAGACACCGGGAAAAAATTGGACAGTGACAACGCCACTGAAATATCACAGCGCGCAACTGCAACTGCAACTGCAATTTAGTATGCTTTGTCTTTTTAAGCTGTTAAGTAATATCAAAGTTATTGTCACCTCCACCAGTTTTCTAACATTTTCCTTTTTGGTTCTCAGTATTTAGGGGTGATTAATTTTATTTTATGCTATTTGGGGAGAGCCATAGTTGCGTTCAGTGCTTGAACTGAAGGAGATGTCGCACGAGAGTTGCACTAGGTGGTATGAAAAATACTAGTACAATTTCGAGTATGATGAGTGCCTCCGAAAGCAGTTAGACAAATGTTACAAAAAGACACCGCATTATGGCGAATAGGCTATCCGATTATGACCCGCATATGGGGGCGTAACCGGAAAAATACCTATCTGTGAATTTTATTATTATTTCAAAATTTGGTAGAGTTGTTTATTTTCATTAATATATTTTTGAGACATATGAAAAAGCACATTCCTTGCTTATATTTCATTTTGCAAATAATATAAGTAATCAATCGGATGTTTCCCTAATTTTCTTAAGTGTCCGGTATTGCCGCTATTAAAAAAGTAAAGAAGTCGAGCAACTTAATCATGCTGATGGCATATAATAAAATAAAACTGTAAAAACTTTGAAATATAGTGATACAATGTGGGTGGAAATAGGGTCCCCATTTCGTATGGGAAAATGTGCACCTTACTTGCACGTAGTCGTTCGCTCATAACTAGTGGAAAATGGGTGTAAAACCGCATCGAAGCCGTTTTGCACCTTTGGCATGCATCATCGATCCATTTCTGCATGAAAACTTCGATGCCTTTAACACACGATGTCCTAGATAGTGTGTGAAGCCTTTCTGCAGGAGCAAATGTCGATGGAAACGTCGATCAGCGAAGAAATTGTCCAGGAATAATCACAGGTGAAAACGCCTAAGAATAGTCACACTTTAAAATGCCGATGGATAATCATCGTAGAAAATATTGATGACAAATAATGGAAGAAAGATTGCGTGAGCAGTAGTCGAAGAAATGTTCAGAGCACAATAATCGAGGAAATCCTTTATTAACAATAACCGAAGAAATCTGTAATAAACAAGCAAAAAAGCTTGAATTGGTCTAAGACCAACTCTTATTATACCCTAGATGAATCCCCGTATAAAATGTCGTATGGTCACCCATTGGAGCAATTCTCATTCTTGGTGTGATTTTTCGCATATATTTCTAGAACGGTTCGTCGTACAGAAAAAAATATTGTAAGGCGTTGTTAGTACAATAGAAATGTCTAGGACTGCTCGTTCTCACAGTATTAGTAATAAACCTAAATTTTTATATGGCAACACCAAGAAGGGTTGCCCGATTTACACGATTTTTGAAATTGTATTCACTATTTTTATGAAAAGTGTACAAAATTTCAGATCTGTACGTTGTCGTGCTCTCAGGCAGTGTCCAAATATATAGTGGAAAACGAAATATTTGTATTGCAAACCCACGAAAGAGTTGTCTGATTTGTCCCATTTTCGAACTTAATTTAACTATTTTTAAAAAGACCCATGTACAAAATTTCAGCTCTCTAATTGCACGCCTCTTCGAGCTATCTGTGCACTGACAGACGGACGGACGGACAGACGGACATGCAAAAATCAAAAAAAATTTTAATATTATGCGTGAGTATTCAATCCATTTATACCCTTTAGATTTCATCTAGGGTATAAAAACAACAGGGTAAAACCTCGATGAATATAATAGAAGATTTTTTTTTATATAATTTCCCTGTTAAAGGTTGTTTAGGCTTTACTCAATTCAAATTACATATGCCTAGTAAGTAATGGATTTTGAACAGAAAATGGAGTTTAATCGGGTACGTAGAAATTTGGAAAATTTAAACATATATTTTTAAACCCGTTATCCGTATGTTTCACATTATAATAATATTCATAAATTTACTTAAATAAATCACTTTTTTATCACTTTTTAATTTTCAGTCCTACTCAAAACAACGCCAAAAATTGAATGAAACTTGAAAATTGCAACGACATTTACGCAAGTGGGTCGTCACCAGTGCAATTCTAAATTGGAAAGGGAAAAGGAAACACTTATTCCAGGGCTGCTAATTTTGTCCTGCGGCGACGAGAAGAATTAATAACAAGGAAAAAGTTATAACTGGTCTAAAACCAATAATATTATACCTCAGGCGAAAATAAAAGTTACATAAAGTGAAAACGGAAAGTTTTGTATGTCAACACTAAGAAAGCATTGCCCGATTTCGTTCGCTTTAAAATGTTATTTACTATGTTTTATGAAAAAGCTGTGTACAAAATTTCAAAAACCAAAATTTTGTATTTCAATTCTAAGAAAGTGTGCAAATTGCAATTTCTATGAAAACGCAGTGTTCAAAATGCGAGCACCCGACGTCGACACATTCTCATTGGATGAGAATGTATAGTGAAAAACCAAAGTTTTTTATTGCAACAATTAAATGCATTTTTGAAATTTTATTTTCAATTCACGCACGATCATTTTCCCGGTGGTTATTTGATGCATGAAACATGGAATGTATTACTTTTCCCCTAGTTGCATCATCATATTGCATGAAAAAGGCACCGTTTATTTCATGTCTGTTACTTTTACGAGGAGCTATTCTCTGTTGTGTATTCAAGGTTTTCTATATTTTTATGCAATCGTTTGTCATTCCATTTGTAACACACAGATATACATCCGTCTGTCCGTCCGTCTTCAGCATAACTGTAGAGCGCGTTCACTCAGAGAGATGAAATTTTGCAGACGTAAAAAAGTAAATTTAAGTTTTAAAATGGGACAAATCGGACAGCTCCTTCGTAGGGTTGCCATACAAAAATTTTGTTTTTCACTATATATTTCGGCACTGACTGAGAACGCGTCGAAGTGGAGAGCTCAAATTTTGTTCACGGTGTTTACATAGAAGTACTAAATACTATTTCAAAATTGGGCTAAATTTGGCAACCCCTTCTTGGTGTTGCCACATAAAAACGTTGGGTTTTTACATATAATGTGAAAACGATCAGTCCTAGACTTTTTTATTGTACTGAAAGGCTCTTCAGAATATGAAATGCTATGAAATTCGTCATAATTATTTTTAATGTGGGACGAACCGTTCTAGAATTATATGCAAAAAAGCACTTCAATGAAAAAACATACAGAAAGAGCTTACCATATGAAATTACATACGGCCATTCATTCAGTGGATCGTAAGAATTGGTCTTAGACCAATTCTAGTTTTTTACTTATAATATTTGAAGAGTTTGCATTAATTTTTGTACTCCTAATCAGCGGATTTAATTCCGTTAAGAGCTCGTAACTGATTAATTTTAAAATTCAAACGGGAACGTGGTGTACGCATTAATTGATGCACATATATATCACTCTTATTCTTCTTAGATTTGCGTTAGGTCTTAGCTTACATATGTATGCCATCACAGAAGAAATTTTTCATCACTTTTCACCATTTAATCCTGAAATATTTCTGTCGGTCTTTTTCAAAATTTCAATTATTGAAAAATTATTTACGATCTACCATGAATCAAGAAATACTAGGTAATTTGTCAAAAATGTCTATTCAATATGAAAAGTTAGGTAATTTTGATCATATCACCCTAAATTATATCTGAATTTGCAATAAGAAAAGCGTGAAACTCATATTAAAAAAAAAAAAACAAAAAAAAAACCTTCTGAATGTTTGGTTAAGTTAAGGAGGTGACGTCAAAGAAAGGTTGGTCCCACAAATGCATGGGAATTTATCCTACTAGCAACAACGCTATACTTTGATCCTTTAAGAAAATTTAAGATGCATCTAAGTTCTTTACTTTGCAACACCTTCAGCTCCGAGAATTAGAAGCCAGACTGTTTTAGTCCTAGAGCAGGACACTCGTATTGTACATTTCGAACTGATTTTATTTTCCTCATAATCTTTACACCTATGAACGAAATCGTTTAACTCTAGACACAGGCTCTTAGCATGGTTACCTATGGCTCAATGGCCTGGAAACAGCCCTACTAATTTGTTGGTGCTGTCTCTACTTCCCTTCAAGAGTGCCATTATTTTCCTCCCATTGTACATAGATCATAATTCGCTCGCAATAAAACAGGTGTCCCAATGGCCCAAAGAATATTAGCCAGAAATGATTAATTAAATGCTCTTATCAATTTCAGCTCCAGTAATTTGATTTTAATAAATGCGTGTGACGATGATCTCTGTTTAAATTTTATGCATAATTAAGCTTCATAATGAGTATATCGTAATCCGTGAAAATGCTCTCAGCACCTAGGGAGTGATTAACTAGCAAACAAACAAAAAAAAATCGGTATCAAATCGTATATAAAATATATTTCCGACATAATTGTTGTGACTGACCGCTTGTGCAAGAAAGAGTAACATTTTTTAATCTGCTGATAACGCAGCAGGCCTTTAGCTATTGTTATACCGAACTAAGTAAACTAGATTCAATTACGACTACTATAATAAGTGCAATGTAAGAGAGAGGAAGGTATTTTGATAGTGTCATAACAAACCAAACTGACATATTTCTGCTGGATTTTATTTACAAAGTTGAAACTATACAAATGCCAAAAATCGTATATGGAACTCAGATTCGTCTAAACAATGATATTGCGTCTGAGCTATCCATTTCGAAACCTTTTTTGACCAGCGCATCTGCTATCTCATTGCACTCAATTGCAAAGCTGCATCAGCTTTGATTTTTTTTACCACAGCAACTAACGCCTTAGTGGCCATTTGGCTGTCAGTTTAGATGCAAAAATAATATTTTCAATTTATAGAATTGATTAAATATTAAAAAAATAAAAACAGAAGCTGCCAAAATTATTTTGAACACAGGCAGCCAACAACACTGGCGGGACACTGATTTTCTTGTAAACTCATCTATATCCAATCAGTCTCATATTTGGGTGATTTGCTCTCCGTTTAAAGGAAGATCCTGAAAATGTTCCGCTCTTTTATTCCTTATTAGTTCAGTATGCGTATTGTATTATACATGTATGTAAAATATACGTCATTTATAAAGTTTCTGTCATACTATTTCATAGGGTTATGAAATAATAAAAATGGTTGACAACTTTACTAAGCAATTATTTTTCAATTTATCTACTAAGTAAGTTGTTTGTAATAGCCATACAGTACTCCTCCGGGTATGTGATATAAAAGAAAACTATTTGTATTATTTATTACTGCATTGCGTCATTTCGCTCGAATTATGCTGGCAACAAAAGACCATGAAAATACCCTTCATGTATACTACATAAACAATATTTTCTGCACTATACATTTTATTATGATTTAAAATCAAAATATTAATTAAAAATGAAGGACACTTAACAATTTCTGGTCGACTTCTTTCATATAGACATGACAGATTTTGCTTCGTACAAACACACCATTAAAGTTTCATCCTCTGTTTCGCCTGTATTAGATCAAATCGTATGGATAATGTCTTCATACACCGCTAAATTGGTACCGGAGAATAGAGACTCGCCGCCAAGAAGGAGTTTGTCGAAAATCCTATACAATTTCAGTCCTTTTGCCAGCAGACCCCAGCCAGCGTCGGCTTAAACTCAATAAATTCAAATGGCAACCGTTTGACATATAAATCTCCTTACAAGGAGCTTTTCATAAAGTTCGTGTTAGCTCCGGGAGTGAGGCTTTTGCTAAGTGATGCTATCAGGATTTTGTTGAGATTACTGTTTCGCTACGGATTTTTGTGCGTTTAATTCTATGGGACACGACAGAGTTGTATATTGTACCTTTACCCGGTAAATAGCGGGATCTTCATATTTCCTTCCATATATTCTGAAATATACAATTTTTTTTTATCCCGGACGGGAATCGATCTAACAATTATTAGAATCGGTAACATACGGAGACCAGAGCTCAGTGGTTAGAGCAGTCGCTGGGAAAGCGTAAAGTCTCGCTTCAAACCCCGGACGTGGTGGTTGTTTTTCCTCTTGTATTTATGATTTAATTTAGAATCATTAAAAAAAAAGTTCGTAAAACTCTTTTATTCTCCATCTGAAATATACATTTTTAACTGCATATTCGTCTATTATTGGAAATATTACTGCAGTATAGCAAATCCGTAATTATCGCTTACTTAAGACTTGTCTCATAAGTTTTGTCAAATAAATAGGCTATTTCAAAGGTGGTACTAAGATAGAGCACCTTCCCCTAATATTAACAACTCATAGTACTGCTACGTACCCGGATAGGTGATTTTATGCATCCATGCTGCCTAGAAAATTACAGAAAAGGTTCCAAAATATCGGTGTCTACTGGTTAACTAATCATAACTCTAAAATTGTGTCTATTAGGTTCAATGCGAGTCTATTCCATTATAAGCCATTTAGACATAATGCAAAAAAAAAGACTTATTTTTATTGAATATAGTATATCAACAAACCTAAATCTCTGCATCTTCATATTATTGTCCATCATTATGAAAGCTAATAGTATAAGCTTCATAAATTCAAAGGATCAGCGTTTTTCACAATTAATGTTTAATTTGGAACAAAACCATTTTGATGCTCACCTCTTGGAAAAGATATATTTTGAAAATAATTAACTTGGAATAGATGACTCTTGAAAATAACAAAATATTTAGTAATAAATTTATTGGAGTGATTGCCAGACTCTTCAATTATTGCAGCATCAATAGTATTTTTGTAAAAATGCGAGTTTTCAAATTGTTACCAAACAACAAAGTATTTCTGCATTAGTCTCTCAACAACTTTCAATTTTTCGTCTTTAACTTTTGTTCTGCCCAATGAGAATACTCAAGAAAAATATAAGCAAGGATGGGGACTGCAAATAATAACGCCAATGAATACTTAAAGTTAGTCGTTTATATCACAACACGTCAAAGTTAATACACTACTTCAAATTCAAAGGGAAATATAATTCAGAGACTACAAGTTCTCGAACATAACTTAAAATACTTTTAATGTCGACTATGTCACTTAATAACTAAAAAGCTCACTTATGTATCAGCTTAAATAAAGAAAATTATTTAAACTTCAAAAAGAATTCACTTTTCCGAAATGGCTAAATATGATTAGATATGTATGAAATTATTAATCAAAATGTACTCACAAATTTAAAATGTGGAGTATGACGTTGGTAAATAGATAGCTAGTGATTATCTTGTTCTGGTCGTTCCCCGGAAGAAGATACTTCACTTCAGTCGAGACCCAAAGTAAAGTTGTATTAGTAGTATTTATTCTAGTCGGTACCCAGAATAAATATCTTTATGTCAGCCGAGACCCAAGATAAAGGTTTGAGATTAGTAAGTAATATTCTAATCGCTGCGCAGAATAACTATCTTTATCTCAGTCGAGACCCAAGTTAACGTTGTTATGCTAATAAATTTTATTCCAGTCGAGACCCAGAATAAATATCTTTATCTCAGTCGTTACCTAAAATAAAATAAATTTGTTGATAATTCTATGATGTTACCACTAGTCAAGTCGATTCCAAATGATGCACAATCTATGAGAGCTGGATGCGAAAGGAGAAAGATTCATTCAAGTTGACCTGCGACTTATATTGCCACTGAATTGCGTACGGCACCAACAAGTTATTTTACATTGAGCATAGGAACCAAAGTACGTTGACCTTACCAGCTGTGCGTAGGTAGCAACAGAAAAATCCGTTGACTTTAGCAGCTGTGCGTAGGTCAGAAGAGTACACTAACCCTAGCAGCTGTGCATAGCAACTGGAATTCTGAGTATTTTTGTTGCCGTTCCTGATTTAGCCTAGCTAAAGTTATTATGATTATAAATTATACAATAGGATACCTATTGCCATATTGCTAATTTGCTACTGTAAAGATATATTTAACTGTTCATATGACTTAATCTAACACAATTTGATTTGCGTAAGGTTAATCGAAGACAATTTAGTTTCCTCTCATTGGATTGTGTCCCGGAGTTGTTTGTGTGGAATGTAGCCATAATGTGTCGATTGTTATCTCCACTGAAAAACTGCCTTATCGACGTGCTTCTAGGTAGGTATACATAGTTTCGTTCCCAACCTAGTTTCAATAATTAGAAATACTTGTAATTAGAATCTTTTGAACGATTTTACGTTCAGGTGGATTTTTAATGTTGGTTTCAACAACTTTTGTTCCGATCGGCATTGCTCCTGGATTAATAGCTGATATACGTCTTCCATGCTTTGTAAACGAGCCGCTACTTCCAGTATCCAATTTATAAAAGTTTCTCCTCAAAATCGATACAAATCGAATGGTTCTTTTTGTTTGTAATGATGAATCTTTCTGATTCATTAAATTTAAAATGCCAGTTACCAGGTAACTTTATTACTTCAAAGGTCTTGAAATCTAACACAGGGCAACAATCGTCGGATCGTTTTCGTTATAAATATCGAGATACTCTTCAACAATTAAACCCGAATTACAAGAACGACTTCGACGTGATTTGCAGTCAAAGTCGGCGCTGAGGTGAAATTTTAAATTAAATTACG
>CAWUPM010000265.1:139306-237649 GCA_963924295.1 Dioctria rufipes
CCGTGCACTTTAAATCCAAAACTATATCCAATGGATTTAAGGTATCAGGGATCATCTCTACACCCAAATACTTATTCGAAGATCTTGCTACTACCACCTCAATTTAAATCTTGAAACTGCAACACAATTGGCCGGATTACATTAACAACGCCGACACGTCGACGTAGTCGTCGTTTTATGTAAAAAATATTTAGAGACAGTACTGCATGTATGAAATGCATTACATTTCCCAGCGCCGGCGTCGTCGTCGTCGGCGTGGTCGTCGACCCATCTCTAATCCTAATTTTAACGCTGGCGCTCCATTGCTGACAATATGGAAGATCTAAATCTATTATGAAAAAACATGAAAAAATTACACGATATTTGAATTTCTGAAAGTAAATGATTTTATGTTAAAAAAATGTGGACTTGAAGGAAAAGAAAATTCCTTTTTTTCTATTATTTAAAATTTTATTTCAAACCGGCAGAGATTACAAGGAAATAACTCAACTCTAAAATGTAAGAGAAATTAAGGTATGGCGATGCCGCCCAGTGTTAATTTTACTTACCCGGCGTTTTTTGATGACGACGATGACCACGCCGTCGTCAGCGTTATTAATGTTATCCAGCCAAATGCCTTTACAGTGTGATGCTATCCTCCACTGTTACAAACTAGTCTCGATAACTTCAGTGGAAAAAACGCTTTATGCAAACGAAAAATCTTTGAAAAAAGAAGTTTCGTTGCAAAAATAGGACGTTTCATATATGCAGGAACCGTATAATAGTCAGTACGGCTTGGTTCCTGCCTGCCATATACTCCAAAGCAAACAGCCAATCTGACCTCATATATAAACTTAAAATAATATTTAAGTGTGAATATCAGAATGACTTATTTCACTATGAATTTTCATAGCAAATCTCTCTAAGAAATGCTAGTCCCGCAGAGGGTTAATCTTGCTAGGCATTCAAGTAAATACGTATTTCGCCTCATATAATTCACATTTAAAATTTATTTTAAGTCTATATATGAGGTCAGCTTAGCTGTTTGTTTGGCGTATACCGCAGGCAGGAACCAAGCCGTACTGACGATTATACGGTACCTACTTATATGAAACGCCTTTTTCGTTTGCATAAAGGGTGTTTCCACTCAATTCGCGAGCTGCAGACTTAGCAGAAAACTGAGTCAATTTCAGATTGACTTATTTCGCTATGAATTTTCATAGCAAAACTCTCAATAATTACATTTTAGAAACCAACAGCTTTATATCAGGAACGACCTAATTTTAGAACAACTGCTCCAGAAGCTTGACTCCTGAGTCTTCCTCGAAACTAGGACCATGAAAAAAATTAAATCATGAAAGGTTACTGCTGGATGCAGACTAACAATTAAATTTAAAAATAAGGCGAATGAACCTCGACAAACGACAAAAAAGAAAAACTTCATAAACTAAACAAGTGCGTGCTGAAAGATGGGGGAAAAACGCAAGATAATAATAAATGTAGAGAAGAATTTATGTGGCATAATAAAGCAGAGAGAGAGAGAGAGAGAAATAGAGAGAGAGAGATAGAGAGCGAAAGAGAAAGAGAGAATGAATAAAGGTTTCTATTACGAGCCATTAGGTGGTTTTAATTCGGACTGTTTTTTTTTTTAGGTTTTCATATCTAGATATAAGTTGTCAGTTGTCTCAGGTTTGACCAAGGGACTGAATGATGAATTCAAAAATTTATGTTCATGAAAATTGTAAGTGATTTTCCAGAAATCAAATATAGGATCAACGGAAAGAGTTTTAGGATTCGGTAAGATATAATCTGTGTCAATAAACCACGGTCACCCCTAAGTTACAGGTTCTCTTAGTATGGATATTTCAGAGGGGATATATTCTGTCACACTAGCAAATACACAGAGTCTTTGGAGTATGTTAGACTGATTTCCCTCCGCAGTTTATAGCTATAGGAGAGTGTGCGTAAAAAGACAGCTTGAAGTAATTCTCCGTATAAGATAGTTGACTTCAATAACTATAGTTAGCTTAGAGTGGTTCCTGTAACAGTTCAATGTATCTATACAGCACAATGGCATATTGTCCTAATCTAAGGTTCAGTTCACATTATAATGCTACACGAAAAAAAGGTAATATCAAATACATTATATTAATAAAAGTAAAATAAATTTTGCGCCCAAGCCATATTTTTTGTAAAAGAGCGAGTAGAAGCAAAAAGTTGCATGAGAAGTTTTCTATTTCTTATTTCGAACCAAAAATTCTAATTTACCTAACAACAACAGAATTAATTACTATTACAAAACAAGACAACTTTTATACCTGTTTAATATAAAGTTGCATGTATTTGTTAATTTCATTAAAATTTATATTTAAACTTTAGTTTTGAAACTTTTTGTTGCAATATTTATATTGCCCGTCGTGAATTACAAACTTTTCCAAAATTAGCTGGGGAAGAACGTAGAAAACGCAAGTGGGTCAATGTTTTAAAAGAAGATTATTAACTGTCATAAAATTCTAGGAAAGTTTACGAAATTCCCGAAAGTAAATTTTATGTATTTTGCACCCGCATGCATGAACACCTTCAGAATAAGAGTTGAGACTATGAAGGGAAAATTCTTAATGTATGCGCAGTTTTATTGAATGAAAGCTTGGTAATTTGCATAGTAATAAGGAAAGATAATACAACTTTGAATTTAAGTTTCGAAATTAATTCGAAATCACCGGCTAAGTTTGTTGGAATATGGAATAATAAAGTTTTGTTAATGCACCTCGATGTCAACAAAAAGAAGTGAAGTGTGTTTGGACAACTTCTGCGGATATTCGAAAGACGACTAAAATTTAATATTTGATTTATGGTTATGAATTACTATTTCACAACTACCTTGTGACTTAATATCATAATTATTATTTTTAGCTGTCATATTATGTTAAGTAAGTTGAGCTAATCAGAAAGTAGGACACACTCATTTTTAGACAGATGCAGGGGTAGTTATCAAAATATTGCATGAAATGAGTATGTGGCTCCTAACACTTTCTGTACACACATTATCAAGAGACACAACTCTTTATCACTTTTACGTTATATTCTGCGATGCTTGCTACTGCAGGCATTAGAATTACGCATAAGAGCAAGAAGCAATGGATGCGCTATTTTCCAATAAGACGTCCGAACATTTTGGAAGAATTTCGTATGGACGGAGGTGTTGTAATCAGACTTTCATAATCTACTGCAAATAATTGGCCTAATGATAACAAAATGAGGTAGCAATATGCTTAGTAATACATTGCTAAAAGATGTTATAATCTTTTATGTACAGGGATGAATAGATTATTATTATTATTAACATTAACACTAGAGGAAGATGAGGCAATACCAGACACCGGGAAAAAATTGGACAGTGACAACGCCACTGAAATATCACAGCGCGCAACTGCAACTGCAATTTAGTATGCTTTGTGTTTTTAAGCTGTTAAGTAATATCAAAGTTATTGTCACCTCCACCAGTTTTCTAACATTTTCCTTTTTGGTTCTCAGTATTTAGGGGTGATTGATTTTATTTTATGTTATTTGGGGAGAGCCATAGTTGAGTTCAGTGCTTGAACTGCAGGAGATGTCGCACGAGAGTTGCACTAAGTGGTATGAAAAATACTAGTACAATTTCGAGTATGATGAGTGCCTCCGAAAGCAGTCAGACAAATGTTACAAAAAGACACCTCATTATGGCGAATAGGCTATCCGATTATGACCCGCATATGGGGGCGTAACCGGAAAAATACCTATCTGTGAATTTTATTATTATTTCAAAATTTGGTAGAGTTGTTTATTTTCATTAATATATTTTTGAGACATATGAAATAGCACATTCCTTGCTTATATTTCATTTTGCAAATAATATAAGTAATCAATCGGATATTTCCCTAATTTTCTTAAGTGTCCGGTATTGCCGCTATTAAAAAAGTAAAGAAGTCGAGCAACTTAATCAGGCTGAAGACATATAAAAAAATAAAACTGTAAAAACCTTTGAAATATAGTGATACAATGTGGGTGGAAATAGGGTCCCCATTTCGTATAGGAAAATGTGCACCCTACTTGCATATAGTCGTTCGCTCATAACTAGCGGAAAATGGGTGTAAAACCGTATCGAAGCCGTTTTGCACCTTTGGCATGCATCATCGATCCATTTCTGCATGAAAACTTCGATGACTTTAACACACGATGTCCTAGATAGTGTGTGAAGCCTTTCTGCAGGAGCAAATGTCGATGGAAACGTCGATCAGCGAAGAAATTGTCCAGGAATAATCAGAGGTGAAAACGTCTAAGAATAGTCACACTTTAAAATGCCGATGGATAATCCTCGCAGAAAATATTGATGACTAATAATGGAAGAAACGTTGCGTGAGCAGTAGTCGAAGAAATGTTCAGAGCACAATAATCGAGGAAATCCTTTATGAACAATAACCGAAGAAATCTGTCATAAACAAGCAAAAAAGCTTGAATTGGTCTAAGACCAACTTTTATTATACCCTAGATGAATGCCCGTATGAAATGTCGTTTGGTCACCCATTGCAGCAATTCTCATTCTTGGTGTCATTTTTCGCATATATTTCTAGAACGGTTCGTCGTACAGACAAAATTATTGTAAGGCGTTGTTAGTACAATAGAAATGTCTAGGACTGCTCGTTTTCACAGTATTAGTAATAAACCTAAATTTTATATGGCAACACCAAGAAGTGTTACCCGATTTACACGATTTTTGAAATTGTATTCACTATTTTTATGAAAAGTGTACAAAATTTCAGCTCTATACGTTGTCGTGTTCTCAATCAGTGTCCAAATATATAGTGGAAAACGAAATATTTGTATGGCAAACCCACGAAAGAGTTATCTGAATTGTCCCATTTTCGAATTTAATTTAACTTTTTTTTAAAAAGACCCATGTACAATATTTCAGCTCTCTAATTGTACGCCTCTTCGAGCTATCTGTGCACGGACGGACGGACGGACGGACAGACGGACATGCAAAAATCAAAAAAACTTTTAATATTATGCGTGAGTACTCAATCCATTTTGCTTTACCACAATTATTTCTGTGCGTTACAAACGGAATGACAAACTTAGTATACCCTTTAGATTTCATCTAGGGTATAAAAGCAATAGGGTAAATCCTCGATGAATATAATAGAAGATTTTTTTTTAATATAATTTCGCTGTTAAAGGTCGTTTAGGCTTTACTCGATTCAAATTACATATGCCTAGTAACGCTCCAGCAGAAAGGAATGGATTTTGAATAAAAATGGAGTTTAATCGGGTACTGCGATATAAAGAAAATACGTAGAAATTTGGAAAATTTAAACATATATTTTTAAACCCGTTATCCTTATGTTTCACATTATAATAATATTCATAAATTTACTTAAATAAATCACTTTTTTATCACTTTTTAATTTTCACTCCTACTCAAAACAACGCCAAAAATTGAATGAAACTTGAAAATTGCAACAACATATACGCAAGTGGGTCGTCACCAGTGCAATTCTAAATTGGAAAGGGAAAAGGAAACACTTATTCCAGGGCTGCTAATTTTGTGCTGCGGCGACGAGAAGAATTAATAACAAGGAAAAAGTTATAACTGGTCTAAAACCAATAATATTATACCTCAGGCGAAAATAAAAGTTACATAAAGTGAAAACGGAAAGTTTTGTATGCCAACACTAAGAAAGCATTGCCCGATTTCGTTCGCTTTAAAATGTTATTTACTATGTTTTATGAAAACGCTGTGTACAAAATTTCAAAAACCAAAATTTTGTATTTCAATTCTAAGAAAGTGAGCAAATTGCAATTTCTACGAAAACGCAGTGTTCAAAATGCGAGCACCCGACGTCGACACATTCTCATTGGATGAGAATGTATAGTGAAAAACCAAAGTTTTTTATTGCAACAATTAAATCCATTTTGGAAATTTTATTTTCAATTCCTATGAAAATACCATGTACCAAGTTTCAGCTCTACACCTACATCTACGCGTTCTCAAGTACTGCCAAAATATACAGTGAAAAGTGAAGTTTCTGTATGGCAGCCCTACGAAGGAGTTGCCCGATTGCACCCATTTTCGAATTTAAATTTACTTGTTTTTAAGGCCAGTGTGCAAAATTTTAGACTCTAAGTATACGTGTTCTTGATTTACCGTAAGGACAGACAGACGGACACACGTACATAAAAAAATCAAAATAACTGGTAATATTATGTATGGGGTGTTCAATTCGTTATGCATAATTATTGCTATTCATTGCAAATATAATGACAAACTTAGTACATCCTATGATTTCATATAGAGTATAAAAATGTTAATCAAGCTGGCACCCTGGTACTAAAATGATTTTGTACTTCAAATTCGGGTTTCGCCTCTTTTCTGTGAGACATGTACGTACACATATTTTTCATTGGTACTTATTTCCTTGATAAATTCCTGAATATATACTTTCATGCACGATCATTTTCCCAGTGGTTATTTGATGCATGAAACATGGAATGTATTACTTTTCCCCTAGTTGCATCATCATATTGCATGAAAAAGGCACCGTTTATTTCATGTCTGTTACTTTTACAAGGAGCTATTCTCTGTTGTCTGCTCAAGGTTTTCTATATTTTTATACAATCGTTTGTCATTCCATTTGTAACACACAGATTTAATGGCAATAGAGCAAAATGCATTAGACACTCACGCATTATATTGAAAGTTATTTTGATTTTTGAATGTCCACCCGTCTGTCCGTCCGTCTGTCCGTCTGTCCGTCTATCCGTCCGTCTTCAGCATAACTGTAGAGCACGTCCACTCAGAGAAATGAAATTTTGCAGACGTAAAAAAGTAAATTTAAGTTTTAAAATGGGACAAATCGGACAGCTCCTTCGTAGGGTTGCCATACAAAAATTTTGTTTTTCACTATATATTTCGGCACTGACTGAGAACGCGTCGAAGTGGAGAGCTCAAATTTTGTTCACGGTGTTTACATAGAAGTACTAAATACTATTTCAAAATTGGGTTAAATTTGGCAACCCCTTCTTGGTGTTGCCATATAAAAACGTTGGGATTTTACATATAATGTGAAAACGATCAGTCCTGGACTTTTTTATTGTACTGAAAGGCTCTTAAGAATATGAAATGCTATGAAATTCGTCATAATTATTTTTAATGTGGGACGAACCGTTCTAGAATTATATGCAAAAAAGCACTTCAATAAAAAAACTTACAGAAAGAGCTTACCATATGAAATTACATACGGCCATTCATTCAGGCGATCGTAAGAATTGATCTTAGACCAATTCTGGTTTCTTACGTATAATATTTGAAGAGGTTGCATTAATTTTGGTACTCCTAATCAGCGGATTTAATTCCGTTAAGAGCTCGTAACTGATTAATTTTAAAATTCAACAGGTAACGTGGTGTACGCATTAATTGATGCACATATATATCACTCTTATTCTTCTTAGATTTGCGTTAGGTCTTAGCTTACATATGTATGCCATGTGTGTAACAGCCTGATTTAATAAAAAACCATCACAGAAGAAATTTTTCATCACTTTTCACCATTTAATCCTGAAATATTTCTGTCGGTCTTTTTCAAAATTTCAATTATTGAAAAATTATTTACGATCTACCATGAATCAAGAAAGACTAGGTAATTTGTCAAAAATGTCTATTCAATATGAAAGGTTAGGTAATTTTGATCATATCATCCTAAATTATATCTGAATTTGCAATAAGAAAAGCGTGAAACTCATATTAAAAAAAAAAAAAAAACAAAAAAAAACCTACCGAATGTTTGGTTAAGTTAAGGAGGTGACGTCAAAGAAAGGTTGGTCCCACAAATGCATGGGAATTTATCCTACTAGCAACAACGCTATACTCTGATCCTTTAAGAAAATTTAAGATGCATCTAAGTTCTTTACTTTGCAACACCTTCAGCTCCGAGAATTAGAAGCCAGACTGTTTTAGTCCTAGAGCAGGACACTCGTATTGTACATTTCGAACTGATTTTATTTTCCTCATAATCTTTACACCTATGAACGAAATCGTTTAACTCTAGACCCAGGCTCTTAGCATGGTTACCTATGGCTCAATGGTCTGGTAACAGCCCTACTAATTTGTTGGTGCTGCCTCTACTTCCCCTCAAGAGTGCCATTATTTTCCTCCCATTGTACATGCCTCGCAATAAAGCAGGTGTCCAAATGGTCCAAAGAATATTAGCCAGAAATGATCAAAATTAAATGCTTTTATCAATTTCAGCTCCACAGTAATTTGATTTAAATAAATGCTCGTGACGATGATCTCTGCTTGAATTTTATGCATAATTAAGCTTGATGATGAGTATATCGTAATCCGTGAAAATGATCTCAGTACCTAGGGAGTGATTAACTATCAAACAAATAAAAAAACTCGGTATCAAATCGTATATAAAATATATTTCCGACATAATTGTTGTGACTGACGGCTTGTGCAAGAAGGAGTAACATTTTTTAATCTGCTGATAACGCAGCAGGCCTTTAGCTATTGTTATACCGAACTAAGTAAACTAGATTCAATTACTGCTACTATAATAAGTGCAATGTATGAGAGAGGAAGGTATTTTGATGGTTTCATAACAAACTAAACTGACATATTTCTGCTGGATTTTATTTACAAAGTTGAAACTATACAAATGCCAAAAATCGTATATGGAACTCAGATTCGTCTAAACAATGATATTGTGTCTGAACTATCCATTTCGAAACCCTTTTTTGACCAGCGCATCTGCTATCTCATTGCACTCGATTGCAAAGCTGCACCAGCTTTGATTTTATTACCACAGCAACTAACGCCTTAGTGGCCATTTGGCTGTCAGTTTAGATGCAAAAATAATATTTTCAATTTATAGAATTGATTAAATATTAAAAAAAAAAACAGAGGCTGCCAAAATTGTTTTGAACACAGGCAGCCAACAACACTGGCGGGACACTGATTTTCTTGTAAACTCATCTATATCCAATAAGTCTCATATTTGGGTGATTTGTTCTTCGTTTAAAGGAAGATCCTGAAAATGTTCCGCTCTTTTTTTCCTTATTAGTTCAGTATGCGTATTGTATTATACATGTATGTAAAATATATGTCATTTATAAAGTTTCTGTCATACTATTTCATAGGGTTATGAAATAATAAAAATGGTTGACCGCTTCACTAAGCAATTATTTTTCAATTTATCTACTAAGTAAGTTGTTTGTAATAGCCATACATTACATCTCCGGGTATGTGATATAAAAGAAAACTATTTGTATTATTTATTACTGCATTGCGTCATTTCGCGCGAATTATGCTGGCAACAAAAGACCATGAAAATACCCTTCAAGTATACTACATAAACAATATTTTCTGCACTATACATTTTATTATGATTTAAAACAAAATTATTAATTAAAAATGAAGGACACTTAACAATTTCTGGTCGACTTCTTTTATATAGACATGACAGATTTTGCTTCGTACAAACACACCATTAATGTTTCATCCTCTGTTTCGCCTGCATTAGATCAAATCGTATGGATAATGTCTTCATACACCGCTAAATTGGTACCGGAGAATAGAGACTCGCCGCCAAGAAGGAGTTTGTCGTAAATCCTATACAATTTCAGTCCTTGTACCATCAGCCCCCAGCCAGCGTCGGCTTAAACTCAATAAATTCAAATGGCAACCGTTTGACATATAAATCTCCTTACAAGGAGCTTTTCATAAAGTTCGTGTTAGCTCCGGGAGTGAGGCTTTTGCTTAAGTGATGCTATCAGGATTTTGTTGAGATTACTGTTTCGCTACGGCAGCAGAAATGGTTTGCAAATTCAAGTTTTCTGAAGGATTGCTGTATGTCATTTTTGGGGAAAGCCGTAAAATAAGGAACAGACACTTAATCCAGGTTGAGTCGATTTAAAGCGTTTCCACTGATAACTTCGCATTTCAGCGTTTATGTGTACAACTTCCGTTGAAATTATTTCCTTCATTAATTTGTTTTACTCGTTTCGATTCTCCGTCAGATGGAAGTAATTTATCAAGCAAGATGATAATTTTACATGCCTATGTAGTTAATGGTATACTATCCATGCGAATCGGTATGTATGTATGGTTTGGAAAAACCCCGCACAACTCATTTTTTAATAGGACATCTTTAACCCTATAGATTCATAAACATGCATGGGAAATATACTATTCATAAACATTCATCTCTCATACACCTGAGCTTTTTACATTGGGTACAGAGGAATCTTGTCATTTGACATTTTTTATTATCATAGAAGGCACAATTTTATTTTCTGAGATCCACGGGCTTTTGATCTGCCGAAGAAGTTTCACCAAGAACTTCTGCAATTTTCCTTTTTAGGCACCGGATCAAACTTCGCACTTCATGGCACTGGCTTAACCATGCGTTAGACAGCTTCTTGTTATTTATTGCGTTATGCAAATAAATAACATAGGAATTGATTATAGCTATGTTCAGTATGACAAAAAAGTAACAATGAGGCCATTTTTGCGTTTTTCTTCTGCAGGACATCTTCCACATACATTTGCTCAAAATATTTGTAAAATTATAGTAAACATAAAACATAGGTACACCCACCCTATACAAAAAATAATAGTCTAACAAACAAATAATAGTAATTCATATTTAAATTTAATAACACCAAAGACACATATAGACATACAGAACTTGCATGAGGAGTGTGTGTGAGATCCTCAGACCCAGCACCAGGGTAGCATAAGCCCGGAAACTATGACAACATCTAGATCTAAGCATCAGATTCGATCGAGAAGGCTGGCCGAGTCGAATGTAGCTTACTAAAACGGCAGGACAGTGCAATCAACCCGATGAAGGGAAGGCCACAATTTTCGCTCAGAAATTTACAGAAAATGTTTCGAAAGAATTTATTCACTTTGGTGGCCGACTGAAGTTATTTTCAGATACAATATGCGCCGTTGCTGGCCTTCAAGAGTGCGTATAAATTTTAAGAAAACTTTCTCGTAAATTTCTAAGAAAAAATTGTGGCTTTTCCTTCATCGGGTCGAGGTTGCGTTGATTTTATATTGCAGCGAGGCATTGCTATCGGTCCCGATCAATCCATATAAATTTCAAAGAAGAAATTCCCAGTAAATTTCTAAGAAAAAATTCTAACCTTCCCTTCATCGCGACCAGGCAACATTGACTTTATATTGGAGCGAGGCATTGCTGGCTCTTCAAATACGTTGAGTTTTCTGTATTTTGGCAAGTCAAAACAAATTTCCTCCGTCAGCTTGCCCGCACCAGATCTATTGCTTGAAAAATTTTGAGAATAGCGAATTTACTTTTGATGCAATTTCTGTATGTCTATGTGTTTCTTCGATAATACTCCACTTCACGAAGAAATTACGATTTTAAATAATCACACCCATTCTACAATCGCAACACCATTCATAAACATTCGTCTGTGGGACGTCCTATGCACTGTAACTCCATTAGCATAAGTGCACTCTGATTTACGACAGGCGCAATATTAATTCTTGAACGGTCTAGGAAAGTACTTAGAAGTTCATCTTTCCATCTTTTTCACTTTAAAAGTTAAAAGTGTTTAGGTATTTTGCGTGGTCTGTGAGACGAATATTTTTTCAATCTAGTGTTAAACATAAGGCTGCTCGCACTATACAGCAAAATATTTTTATGCATTTCCAATATTGAATCTATAAAAATTTCACACTTCCGAAAGCCAACAGTATTCAGCACTGCAAACTTTCAAAGTATAAATGATATTCTTGTGGTCGTAGTTAACAATCAATTGACGACAATTATTTGTACTCTTACTAAATGCATTAATAATGCACACTTAACTACTGAATTGCCTCTATATCCAGTGTAAGACTGTTTCTCAAAACTTGATAAAAAAAAAAATTTTTGTTTTAGCAAATAATTTTTTATGTATAAAATTAAGACTGAAATCAGCCCAGTTTTCCTGGTACCGGAGGCGGAAGCAATCGGCCGCTTTTGTAGTAATTAGGCAATGTGTAATCGCGCAGCAATTCATTCTCGCACAGTGAGGTACTCGCTACTGCGTCATTGTTTAAAGGATTACAACACAGCTACAGATAGCGATAACGTAATGGATAATTGATGGGTACATCACTTTGCTGTTTTATCTGTTCTTAGCAAATAGCACCGGTGTGTAAAAACAATAACACTACAGCTGGAGGTCTCCAATGACGCAATGAATAATTGCGAAGTAACTCACTTTTACGAGTGAATACTTTCATATATCTATTGTTGACAAATCGCAGTTGCAATGCTGGAAGTAAATTATTATATGTTTGCAAGGTCAAATTCGCTTCCGTGTGCAGGTTAACTGAGTGCGAGACTTCTAAAGTATGACGACTTTGGTGTTGAATTCCAATCGAGATGGTCAAAAGTTAATTGGTGAGTATTGTCAAGAGTTTACAAAGAGTAATTAATTGTTAATTGAATAAACCGGAATATTGAAGATTTTTGTGCGTTTAATTTTATGGGACACGACAGAGTTGTATATTGTACCTTTAGCCGGTAAATAGGAGGACCTTCATATTTCCTTCCATATATTCTGAAATATACAATTTTTTTTATCCCGGACGGGAATCGATCGAACAATTGTTAGAATCGGTAACATACTCAGTGGTTAGAGCAGTCGCTGGGAAAGCGTAAAGTCTCGCTTCAAACCCCGGACGTGGTGGTTGTTTTTCCTCTTGTATTTATGATTTAATTTAGAATCATTAAAAAAAAAAGTTGGTAAAACTCTTTTATTCTCCATCTGAAATATACATTTTTAACTGCATATTCGTCTATTATTGGAAATATTACTGCAGTATAGCAAATCTGTAATTATCGCTTACTTAAGACTTGTCTCATAAGTTTTGTCAAAAAATAGGTTTTTTCAAAGGTGGTACTAAGATAGAGCACCTTCCCCTAATATTAACAACTCATAGTACTGCTACGTACCCGGATAGGTGATTTTATGCATCCATGCTGCCTAGAAAATTACAGAAAAGGTTCCAAAATATCTGTGTCTACTGGTTAACTAATCATAACTCTAAAATTGTGTCTATTAGGTTCAATGCGAGTCTATTCCATTATAAGCCATTTAGAGATAATGCAAAAAAAAGACTTATTTTTATTGAATATAGTATATCAACAAACCTAAATCTCTGCATCTTCATATTATTGTCCATCATTATGCAAGCTAATATTATAAGCTTCATAAATTCAAAGGATCAGCGTTTTTCACAATTTTAATGTTTAATTTGGAACAAAACCATTTTGATGCTCACCTCTTGGAAAAGATATATTTTGAAAATAATTAAATTGAAATAGATGACTCTTGTAAATAACAAAATATTTAGTAATAAATTTATTGGAGTGATTGCCAGACTCTTCAATTATTGCAGCATCAATAGTATTTTTGTTAAAATGCAAGTTTTCAAATTGTTACCAAACAACAAAGTATTTCTGCATTAGTCTGTCAACAACTTTCAATTTTTGGTCCATAACTTTTGTTCTGCCCAATGAGAACACTCAAGAAAAATATAAGCAAGGATGGGGACTGCAAATAATAACGCCAATGAATACTTAAAGTTAGTCGTTTATATCACAACACGTCAAAGTTAATACACTACTTCAAATTCAAAGGGAAATATAATTCAGAGATTACACATTCACGAACATAACTTAAAATACTTTTAATGTCGACTTATGTCACTTAATAACTAAAGAGCTCACTTATGTATCAGCTTAAATAAAGCAAATTATTAGAACTTCAAAAAGAATTCACTTTTCCGAAATGGCACCAATATATGTATTTATGAATAAATATAATTACTAAATATGATTAGATATGTATAAAATTATTAATCAAAATGTACTCACCAATTTAAAATGTGGAATCGACAGTATGGCGTTGGTAAATAGATAGCTAGTGATTATCTTGTTCTAGTCGTTCCCCGGAAGAAGTTACTTCACTTCAGTCGAGACCCAAAGTAAAGTTGTATTAGCAGTATTTATTCTAGTCGGTACCCAGAATAAATATCTTTATGTCAGCCGGGACCCAAGATAAAGGTTTGAGATTAGTAAGTGCTATTCTAGTCGCTGCGCAGAATAACTATCTTTATCTCAGTCGAGACCCAAGTTAAAGTTGTTATGCTAATAAATTTTATTCCAGTCGAGACCCAGAATAAATATCTTTATCTCATTATCTCGTTATCTAAGATAAAATAAATTTGTTGATAATTCTATGATGTTACCACTAGTGAAGTCGATTCCAAATGATGCACAATCTATGAGAGTTGGATACGAAAGGAGAAAGATTCATTCAAGTTGACTTATATTGCCACTGAATTGCGTACGGCACCAACAAATTATTTTACATGGAGCATAGGAACCAAAGTACATTGACCTTAGCAGTTGTGCGTAGGTAGCAACAGAAAAGTCCGTTGACGTTAGCAGCTGTGCGTAGGTCAGAAGAGTACACTAACCCTAGCAGCTGTGCATAACAACTGGAATTCTGAGTATTTTTGTTGCCGTTCCTGATTTTGCCTAGCTAAAGTTATTATGATTATAAATTATACAATAGGATACCTATGGCCATATTGCTAATTCGCTACTGTAAAGATATATTTAACTGTTCATATGACTTAATCTAACACAATTTGATTTGCGTAAGGTTAATCGAAGACAATTTAGTTTCCTCTCATTGGATTATGTCCCGGAGTTGTTTGTGTGGAATGTAGCCATAATGTGTCGATTGTTATCTCCACAACCTAGTTTCAATAATTAGAAATACTTGTAATTAGAATCTTTTGAACGATTTTACGTTCAGGTGGATTTTTAATGTTGGTTTCAACAACTTTTGTTCCAATCGGCATTGCTCCTGGATTCATAGCTGATATACGTTTTCCATGCTTTGTAACCGAGCCGCTACTTCCAGTATCGGATTTATAAAAGTTTCTCCTCAAAATCGATACAAATCGAATGGTTCTTTTTCTTTGTAATAATGAATCTTTCTGATTCATTAAATTTAAAATGCCAGTTACCAGGTAACTTTATTACTTCAAAGGTCTTGAAATCTAACACAGGGCAACAATCGCCGGATAACTGAGCTGTCATTTCGTTTTCGTTATAAATATCGAGATACTCTTCAACAATTAAACCCGAATTACAAGAACGACTTCGACGTGATTTTCAGTCAAAGTCGGCGCTGAGGTAAAATTTTAAATTAAATTACGACTTCGACTAGATTTACCCAAGTGGTAAATGCAATTGCGGTTTCTGTCATTTTGTATTCGACCTTTGTTTGAATCGCGTATTAAGAATAGATTTTTGTGCTCAACTTCAATTTTTTTTTTTTTTTGTTAATTTGTGCTGTATATAAGGTTTTTATAAATTTTCGTGTTATTTCGCAAAGCTAAAGGACGATATGGGTACGGGAGATATTCGACAAACACGAAAGCAGATGTTGTTGAACTGAAGTTGGTCACAGGCGACACAAACCTTGATCTTTGAGCAAAATTTAATTTGTGTCGAAGTTGGAATTTAATCTAGCTACATGCATTTACCATATGAGCAAAGTCGAAGTCGTAATTGTAATTCAGATTACAATACTCTCGTTTGTCTTAACTTTCTTCTCAATTTAGGCAAAAACTCGGTTTGAATGAATATATGAATGACCAACAACAGGGAAAATCAATTCGATGGATTTAATAATAAGTGGGGCTGTTTTGTAAGCGAGTACAAGCTCACCCGAACCATAACTGTGTTCCTGTTCTGCCCTCTACATCTATCGCCTCAGAGGCTTACAGTCTTAACACCTTCAAAATTCGTATCATATAATCGATAATATATATCTGAAGCTATTTCACAAGATCCTTTTGAACGAGTGCCTGATGACTAACTACTGCTCAAGTAATGTTTCTCCCCGGAGCTCAGATGGCTAATTAACTTCTCTTCTACTCATGCTGAAGCAATGCTATTCTCCCTAACTCAAATTTTCAAATTATCGCAACTGATATGAGCTCCCATGTGCGTAGAAGCACTTTGCTACACAATTGAATAGGCATGCTTTGTCACTCACGTGAATATGGAATTGCATCATTTTGAATTTATAATGCATTTTCAAAACCGATTTATATGGACGGAACCATTTTGAGGCTCTGTATATTTTAGAAAGTTGCACAAACCAACAGTAGGTGACAAAATCAATCGTCAACTCATTAAAAAGAGGAAAAAAATTGGAATAGACTAGCTTTGAAATTAATAGACACAATTAATAAATTTCTATTAAAAATATGTGTTTCGAATTGTTTTGTACACTCTTTTTTGTCTACTCGAGATAATTCCATTTTCAAAAAAAAACTTTAATGACTATGATACGTTAGTACTTAGTAATATCTCTGCAGTTTTGGTCATATCATTATTAAATGGCTATAATGAATAACTTGAATTTTGGAGTTACCGCGTGACCGCAGATATTCTTGTTACAATGCTGCACGGAAAGTTATCGTAGTTTTCACAAAAACCTGAAAAATATAGTGCATTATTCGCGATACAATTATATAAAGAGTATAACTAATATTCTATGTCTAAGCATCTTTTCCTTTACTTCGATTTCATACTACTCAGGATCTTCAGCTATATTTGTAGCAGAAAGTACATTCTGATAATATTTTTAACCTTAGTTTGAAAGCCAATCCTTCCTTAATCAAAATAGCTATTACTAAATGTATGTTCCTTTCAAAAATGTCTAGGCAAATAGTTAAATAAATACATATTCAAAGTCTGCGCTTAGTATTTTCGTAAAATTTCTAGAATAGATAGTATACATTTAAAATAAATTGATCGCTTTTGGTCACTACTTTATCTGCGTGGAACGCATTCTAGATGACACAATCTGGAATGCGACTGATAAGTAGTAAATACCAATGCTATAGGATCTTTTAATGTATGGCCAGTGTTCTTATTTCAAATGTAAGAATAGGATTTCGTTTGAATGGAGGGAAGTATACGTTCGGATGTTTTAGGCGACTAATAATTTTCAAAAACAAAGTCGCAAACTACCGAAAGGCATTTTCATTAAAAAAAAAAAGTTGATGTAAAGGGCTTTCCAATAAGAGGTGCTATTTTGATATTCAATGAAAAATGCCATTTTTTGAGAGAAATGATCGGATCTTTATTTCATTATAAAGAGGAAGGTATGCCGTTAATAATGGAAAATAACATCAGCCAAATGACCACCACGACCACTCCTACAGGACCATATCCTTTTCATGAAATTTTCCATAACCACATTGCAAGGTGGCTGCCCTATGTCCTCGATAGCCTCACGAATTCCATCTTTGAGGTCTTGAATCGACGCTGGGCTGTTGGCGTAGACTTTCTCTTTCACGTGGCCCAAAGGAAGAAGTCGCAAGGTGTTAAGTCACAAGATCTCAGTAGCCGATTGTGATCACCTCGAGAGTTAACACGGTCCGGAAACTTTTCCCGTAAAAGATCAATGGTTTCGTTGCTTGTATGGCACGTAGCGCCGTCTTGTTGAAAGTAAACCATGTCCAGATCAATACCATCCAATTCCGGCCATAAAAAATCATTAATCATCTGTCGATAGCGCAATCCACTCACCGTAACTGTTGCTCCAGCCTCATTTTCGAAAAAGTAAGGTCCAATGACCCCGCGGGACCATAAACCGCACCAAAGGCTTTTCAATAATAACTGTTGGGTTTTCCGAGCCCCAGATGTGACAATTTTGCTTGTTCACGAAGCCATCGAGGTGGAAATGGGCCTCATCACTCAAGATGAGTTTTCGATGGAATTCCGGATCATTTTCATGCATTTCAAGTACCCAATCAGCAAAGACTCGACGTTGTTGATGATCGGCCGGCTTCAGTTCTTGTGTTAACTGAACTTTATAAGCCTTAAAACCCAAATCTTTATGCAAAATACGGTGTAATGACGTTTGTGGAATGCCTAATTCCAAAGAACGACGAGGCATGAACAAACCTGGGTTTTCTTCAACACTTTCGGCTACAGCAGCAATATTCTCGGCTGTTCTTGAGCGACGTGCACGGGTTTTATTCTTCACATCACTAACTTGTCCCGACAGCTCGAATTTTTCTACCAATTTCTGTATTGCGGTCCGACAAGGTGCTTTTCGACGACCGAAAAATGTTCGAGTTTTTCGAACCGTCTCTGCCACATTTTCACCATTTTTATAGTGAATTTTAATAATTTCAATGCGTTGTTGAATCATGTATCGTTACATTTTTATTAATGGCGTAGTTTCTACTTGTTAAATGTCAAAAAATGACAGCTCCAAAAGTGATATCTACTGAAATAGTGGGCTAATTAAAATAACACTTCTTATTGGAAAACCCGATATTTAAGGTTTTATTTTCGATATCTACATTAAAAATTACACAAAATTTTTTTTCAACCATCGCCCACTGTGCAAGGTATGAGGGGTAAAACAATAATAAAAAATATAAAAAAAAAACTTTTTAAAAAAAACCTTACACTTAATGAGTAAATCACAAAAATTCTCGATAGTTTCCTTTCCTTTCTTTTGTAAACTTTACGGCTGTGAGGTATAAATTATGATATTAAAATAAAACTTTTACCTAAATTCTTATTTTGCTCTATCGATTACTGGTGGCTAGAAGACTGGAACCCATCGAGAGCTACATATTATGGTATATTAAATTTGGTAAATTTCACGCCAAAGCGATCGTTTTCGCAGAGGAATACGATTTTTTTTAAGCTCAAATACAATATTCCTAGGTAAAAACTTGACATTTAGATATAAACAATCCCTATGTGAAGGGCGAATTCCTCATAAGTAGAACAGTATGCATGTGGAACATTTTGTCATCCTCTGATTCCCCCGTCAGCTATGAATGAACATAATGCACACAGGCTCCTCCCCTACTCAATCCAAAAATCCTCAATTCTCTACCGTGCTATGGTAAAACACGTTATAAAAAAATCACCATTTCGAGATAAACGACTTTAAAAATTACGATTCTCATTAAGGGGTTAAAAATGCATCTAAGTTGGAAAATATTTATGTAGCAAAGTCTGAAATATTTTTCTACAGTTTTTCTTTATAAATATATATACATCAAATTGTTTAAATAATTATTTTAAGTGGATTATTTTGTTATTCCATTCCTCCATCATATGTACTTTATATGTTTAATAACAGGAAAAAAACGTTATGTTAGTATAAAGTCTTATTCCTCAAAAAGTTTTAGAATGTCCGAAAAGCTTGCGAAAGGTAAAACGCTTTAAGGTATTATAACTCTGTGAAATGAGTGAAAATGCTTCCTCGATTCATATTTAAAAACAAATTAATAACTGCATTGGGTTTTTAGAATAAAACATAATATAATAGAAAAATGTATTTATTAGCAACCCCATTTTTTTCATTTTAAAAGGGTAAAAATAAAAAGTAACAAAATAAAATTTTTAAAACAATAAACTTCAGGTACTTGTACGATAAAGCAAAATAAATCCAATTCTCTCATTTAAATATAAAAATGCGGCTCTTATATTCCTTCTTCTAAAAGGTCTTTGGAAGCCTCGTTTATAGGAATATTTATCCAAAATTTCCGCCTATTTAGAGGAATCTTGTCAATTAAATTTTTTATAAGCTCGTTGTTTTTCTTGGAACAGAGCCCTCTCCATTTACTGTCAGTTTTTTTGTACGTTGCCAATCCACCACTCTTGGGGTTTATAAAATTAATCGTTTTCTTATAGGAATCTTCATCAAATCGTCCCTTCCACTGAAGTTCCTGTGAGCCTTTTTCTAATTTTACCTCAACAATGCCTTTTATATAAGGTATAGTTTCAGTTTTAGATTTTGACCGATTCCTTATTACAGCATTAACTTTGATCAAATCATTTGATTGCATCTCAATAATTTTAGCTCACTTTGAACTTTTTTCGCATGCCTTAATATAGTCATTTAAATCGTAGACATTCTTCATGCGGCGCATATTCTGCTCTAAATGTCCGTGAAGGCCGTCTGCTGCCATGGATGTATGTCCAACTGTGAGATACTTTAGCTTTATGGATTTGGTCGTGTTATTATTTGAATTTTAGTACGCAATAAAACTGGAATATAAATAAAAGTTTTTATTTTGTCGTGCAGTTGTCCATCCAGAGAATTATATGTTCAGCGTCTCTATTATGGGCAAGAAACGTAATAAATGCACTGGCCACATCTTCCTTTTTTCTCCCGGTGATCGCTTAGTGCCATATTACAAAAATGTGCTCGCTCTTAGCATTCTTTTTCATTGAGACGAATGTTTCATTGAAAGCCAGAAGTCTGGACGTGAAGAACGATTCTTTAAATTCAGGCATCCTTGGTAATAACACTACTTTTTGCATATCTGCTGAACATAGAATAACTCTTTCATCTGTTGAAAATTTTTCAATATCCCTTTTGCATTCAATGCGAGCAGCTTCACTCTGGAAAGATATACATAAATACACAAACTAATTTATGTAGTTGAAACTAAACTATCGAGAATAGGTTGTCGAGTGTAAAAAGAAAATTTTAAACATACCTTTGCAATATGATCCTCTTTGGATTTTATATATTCCGGGGTAGGATTTGAATCCACCATAGTGCAAAAACTACATGCCCCAACATTAGACTCATAGAAACTAATATTAAGTTTTTTTTATTTGCTTCCTATAGGTCTCACAGCCAACAAGTGATGCCGCATAAATGATATTAAAATCATTCCACATAAACTGAATTGTCAGATCAGGAGGAAGGTACAATCTGTTTGGCGCATGGTGCATTTTGCAATGCGATTTTCGCGGGCCATATTTCAGTATGTGGTTTTTTATTAGTTCATCATCTTTTTTATTGGAGGGTGTGCTTTTGCCTCGCTGGTCTGTCTTAGGTGAAACTAGTTTCGAGCCATCCTCGTCCTGTTAAGATTTCAAGAAAGAATTGACAACAGAATTGCACTTATATCCCAGAGTAGTTAAAAAGAAAGACTGACAGACCTGCTGATTTTTCCCGTCAGACTTAGGTGGCTCATACCTTATTACATTGTTCCTTTACTACACAGCATTTTTTCAGTTGTCCTTTTGTATGAAGTATCTTCAGAAAGCCAGTGAGCCAAATTCTTTTTTTGTTATAATCCTGATACCAATAGGAGCTATGAATTGATTCCCTTTCATCTTCGGCGAATACTTCCTCGCATTTTAAGTGGCATTTCGTATTGTGTTTCAGCACGGAAGGCGGGATAATCGGATGTTTCTTCTTCTACTTATCAACTTTGTCCTCGGTGGTTCGTGCTCCGTCTTTTGACCGTCCAAGTTTTTTCCGCAAAGGTTAATAGTTAATGTCAGAACTATTGTCAGGATTACTATCGGAATCTCCTTTGGAGCAATTATTTACGGAGTCAGCAGTGTCCATCGGGATGGGTATAATATTATTATTTGGAACGCACAAGTCATTGCCATCAATAATTATATTATCTTCTCCCAATTTTATAAGTTCTCCGAGTGAGTATTTTCCAACTTCACTTATTGTTAAAGACTCATTAAAAAGCATATTTTGCTTTTCTTCATCTGATATGGAGGTAAAATCAACTACTGATATTATGTTTATACCATTTTGCAGCTCTTCCGAGGGCGATTTCAAGAGCTGCTGATCATTGTCTGCTATCTTAATTATATTGTCGTTACCGCCCCTTTCTGTGCCACCAGTTTGACATTCCAAACAATACGATTCGGAGCCGGAATATAGCATCGAAACATCCTCCTGCTGTGTAAGACAATCTTGACGAGGTATCAATATGACATCCTCATTACCACCCAAATTACTTGCTTAATTTTCCCTGTTTGTCTCACGATAATCAATATTCTAAGTACATATTCAAATCTTTTAATTTAAAAATTCATTAAACTAATAGGTAATCAATATTTTCACTAACTATGTCAAATTATACGTCACGCGGCGTACAGTCTTCCATCACCAAGTTCATTTTATTGCATCTGTTTTCACTCAAACATAACGGTGAAGATGAGGACGTGATAGATAACTGCGTGAAAACAAGTCATATTAGAGTAAAATTGATATTTTAATGTAACTGTAATCGATATAAGTGAAATGTTATATACTACTTACTAAAAATTTTCCATCGCATGCAGGATTCGCTGGCAATTTGGGAGTGCTTCCCCCATGGGAGTTTTCTTTTCATGAAAGAACTTTAACTAACATCTTATGCGCCCGGCTTATTCTATTCATGATTACCTCAGAAGAACTTGAACTGAACACTCCACTTTGAAATTGTGATCGATCTATTTTATCGGAAGAATAACTGAAAAATTGTTTCAACGTTCAACAACCACTAAACTTTTACATGCTGCGCTTGACAATCTGTAAAAATTGACACTAGCAGTGACAGTTCAATGGAAGAACACGTTAAAAGTCTTTAACTCGTTATGAACAACACAATTACAAAAGCTTCCAATGGCAAGTAATGTTATGAACTGATAACGGCTTTTTCTGTATAAATATTTCAAAAGAGAGACAGTTTTTATTGCGCAAAGTTGTTGTTTACTCAAGTAAAAAGGGGAGTTATTTTTTAAGTTTCTAAATGGTAAAAGACGTTTACAGATCTTTATTCCTTTTTCCATATTTTTACACAAAAAATAATTCAATCGACTTCGTTTTAAGAGCAGATAATTGGTTTTTCTTAAGTATTAGAGAAATATATCGTGTTTATAACGCTTTTTGCCAGAAATTGTTTTTGCACAGAGAGGGCTTAGGGTAAAAGCGAGTTCACAGGTGCATAGAGGATCGAAAAAGGAATTGAAAAAACGATACAAAGGAGAAAGACGTTATCCAACTTTAAGCTGTTTTGACATGAGACGGGAGTTCTCTCCTCCTACTTCCTTTCTTTCCAAGGCTATGCTACGGCATCGTAGATTATCCCCTGAACTTTGGCAAAATTATGAAAAAAAGGCTTGTGCCCCTATCCACTTCAGATCTGAGTATAATAATTGATTGTATTACTGTACTACAGATAATTATAGTATCTAGATATTTGTTTAAAGATGAAAACAATAATGTTGCTATAATGTTTGACCGCTACGGCACAGAAGTTTACCAATTGTGTTTATGACAGATAAAAGGTATCGACAGATAAAAGGTATCGACAGATAAAAGGTATCCATGTGTTATCAAATACTTCCAATATATCCACAATACCAGTAGGTATGGGTATAGAGCAGGTATTGACATTCTCAAAAATTGCGCTTACTAGTTGTTAGTAATACCATGACATTGTGCTAAATTAAGCAAAAATGTGCCTGTGTTTTTCCCAAGAAATCGAAAACGAAGAAGAAGGCTCAAGCGATTTTTTCTTTTCTTTTTTATCTCCACATATTGAATTTGTCGTATATTTTCGGCTGTTTGTGGTCGATTAGGCTGCATTAAAGCTATTGCCACTTCCATTACCAGCTTGTTTACGCTTAAGAACTTGTCAACTGAATTGAAGTGTCAAAGTACGGCTTGTCACCAATACTGCCATTATGTCTGGCAGGGGTTCTGAATACCCCGGTATGCATAACCAGGAATCGATACCTCATGTCTGTCATAAGGATTATAGTCTAGCCATAAGCTAGAAAAGAAATTGTAGTAATTAATTGTCAAATATGCAATGAGTCCATTTTCAAATCTCCATCGTAACCACAATATTTGCACATATGTGTGCGCATGCATGTATGTATATATCTGACATAACATTCGAGCAAATATTTTCAATTCAAAGCTTTCCTTGAACGTTTCCAGCATATCTGATTACACGGATAAAATTTACATTCGTTCCCGGTGATATATAATGCTGTTGGAATAGGTCCAAAATAACAGCGTCCATGTCCATATTTTCCGGGAAAGCGGTTTTAAACTATGAAAGTAAAAAGTTTTATTGCCAAAAATTTCTGGTATGTGATGTTGCAGTTGATGGGTAATAAACGGAATCTCTAGATACTCTTACTATATGCGGGAAGCCATGCTTGAATTGTTATATCTATGGCCTCTAATGGTTTATCTCTGCTCGGCGTAAAAATGGACGTACACCGGCAAACACGGCGAACATACAACGACCGGCAAGAACACGTCCTTTTTATTTTTTATTTATTTTGTTGTGCTTGTACAAAGTCCAGAGCTTTTAAACGTTGGAAAAACACGTAATTTAAAAGCGACCAGTTTTGGTGGCAACCGCATCGATAGCAGGCAACATTTGAACTTACCAATGGATTCTCTATACCCTATGTCGGTTGTGCCCCAAGGAAGAATTACAGAAGATAAACTATAGGATAGGGACGTGGGATTTCGAATTCATACGAAAGTTATAGATTTTTGGAGTCATGCCAAAGACACGACTTTTATTAGCGCTGATGGGGTCAATCAGATATAAAAAACAAAAATTATACAATTCTAGAATTGCGCGTGCTTTTGCAATAAAATCTAAAATCCACACATCAAAGTCATGTGGTCTATTGTAACATTTCATTGTACCGAAGCCCTAGCGCTATGACACCACCGAGAGATAAATCTAAAAATGCGATCGAAGCTTTCGCTCCGGTTGTTGGTTGCATACAGCTTTGTTGTAAATTATTCACTATAATCCCAGTCCTTTAATTGTAACGTCTGTCGCCGCTTATGTCATAAACATTTTCAATTCGGGGCTCGAATCGATTTTCTATACAGCTCTCGGATGGTTTTGATGGTCCGAGCTCTGACTGGATTGAATAGACGACCCGACGAAATGAAATTTAACTGAAGGCTAAAATTCCCCAATGAATGTAGGCAAACTTACCAATAAGGGTCCTTTGTAAGGTTTTCCTGCTTTGAACTTTGTCGTGCCAGATTTATAAATCAGAGCATTTTATGACTGATTGATCAAAAGAATCAGAAGAAATGGGAAACTCATTGCTACTGGATGGGTTTTAATTTGAGCAAATTTCTGTTTGATCTGTCAGCCCTTTTACAACTGAATGTGAAATTTTGTAGAGAATTTTATTGGGTGAATTTGCAATTTTTGTATGTTATATTTCAGAAGATGGCGTGTTAACATTTTTTATTTAAATTTGTGGGAGTTTGCTGACAAAATATTTAATCGGTTTATTTTTTTTCCCGAAATTTTCGTTTGCGCAAGTTTTAGTTATAGAGGAAGTCAATAAATTATCTTTGTATATTTCAGACTAAGGTTTAATTTAATTTTAAGTCGATGAAGTTCTATAATAGAGTTCTAAGAATAGATTTTTTATTTATTTATTTTTTTATTATGACTACAGTGATACGATAATAGCTTGTCATCTATACATATTTTGCGGTTAGATGTTACCAGATATATACCTATAATAATTGTATGCATGCTCTAAGGTAGGTTAAGACAGCTAGTACGGTCTGGGCTAGCTCTAGTATTTTTTAGATATTATCCTCATTAGTCTTATATAATCGGTTGTAAGTAACGAGATGAATTGCAAGTACGTGGTGCACCTTTATTAAACATTAAACAAACACTCGTCATAACTATCGTCTTTTCTTTTGACCACTGGTGAATGTTCTTTTCCGCTTTTAGTAATTTATTTGTGGTTAATTTTAGTGAGCTACATGTTGAGATGTTTGCGTAACAAGTCTGGAGGATGGTGGCAATGCCATGCGGCGAACACTCGAGCATAACACACACTGGAAAAAGGTATGGGGATAAGTGAAACCACATGCCTTGACAGCTTAGCCAGGGTGGATGGGGGCATTGGGCCCACCTAGGTCGAGGTCAAGACTTCCATAACACCTGAAGGTGGTAGGATAATTTTGATTAAGGATGTGTGGGAATACATATTATCGAAAAATACCAACTGGTTGTTCCTGAAAAATTAAAAGAGAGATAGAGAGAGAAGTAATTCTGAACTCCATTTAATTTTTATATGCTAACTTATATTAATTTTGCATTAACAGTTTCTTCTTTTATAATTACAAGCCACACATTAACACAATCAGCAACTCAAAAAAGAGTCAGTTGTCTCCGAAAACAGCAACAACAACAACAGGACATCCAGCAACAACTAACCTGGAAAATAAACAATGTTGGATAGGTATTTATTATTATTTATATTTATTTTGAAATTATATTATATTAGGTATAATCCAAAATTTTTGATTTGAATTACGGCGATTAATTAAAAAAAAATGTTTACCTTCTCTCTCTAAAACTTTTTTTTCTCAGTTTTAAATAAAAACAACTGTGGTAGTGAATTAGGTAAGCATTTTATGTTCTCGTAAAAAATAAATTAATCTTAATCGAAGAAGAAAATATTTGACTAGCCCAATATGCGGTCGTTTATTAATCAGAATTCCATAATTTTTCTGAAATTTTTCTTATATCATGATTTTGAGATGAGCATTTATTTATTTCGTTTTCGAAAATTTTAAAATTCGCTTTCCGGAATTTTTGAAATTCAGGAATATAAGATTCCCGGGATTTTGAAATGTCTGTATTTGGAATTTGTGATTTTGTTCCAAACCCCACGAAAATTCTAAAAATAATCAAGCTCTCTTAGTTTGAAAATTTTCTTAGTAAGAAAGGTGCGTTTTATAGGGATTTATGTTAATTAAATTCACTAAACGACCATACGGATGCATATCCTATAGTTACAGAAACCATCAGAGTAAGAATGGGGTTGATAGGTTAGTTTGTGTAACAGAAGGTTTAAAAATCTAATTGAAAAATTGAAGAATGAAGAGTCTACATACATATTAACAATATATCGAAGGTCTCAGAAACTAATGATGGAAGTTCCACATTCACCGAAATTTCATTAGAAAATTATAAAAATATGATTTTTGCCAAATATTTAAATGCACTTAAGATCAGAATGCAGAATGAATTTGTGGAAAAAAAAACCCCTACCGATGAAGATGGATAAAAGCAAGAACAAACGATGTTGCTAAAATTAGGATTGTCAAGAAGTCGTCCATCTTTTTCATGGTTTGGGTAGTATTTCTCGGAGGTTTTAACTTACCGCAAGCCTACCCAAATGAATTCTACTGAGTTACATCATACCAGAGAAGGTTCCGAGCGCATTCTACTTACTGCAGACGCAGAGTATAGTGTTTGCTAATTCTAGTTTAAATACGAATTTACTCCCAATTTAAATAAAATAATTAAAATCTACTCCTGATTTTTAACTATAATGGATTTTTCTTTTATTCGATTTTTATCGATCATAATAATCGATGCTTTCTTAGATATAATCGGCATATGTAATATTATGCCGTAGCAAGAAATTCATTTACTTTTCCATGGACCATTAAATACTCATTGCACAAAACGTCGTAGTAGAAATTTGATCTCTTAAAACGCCATGATTGATACTTTTTGTAATATATACGCAATATTGAGTATCCTTATCTGATATCTAAAATTTCTCCCATTATCTCTGTAGTAAATGTACACAGTCATCTTTCTTGCCAAAATCATTTTCAAATTAAAGAATAATTCCAGACAATCAATTTCAATTTCACATTTACTTTTCAGGATAAACTCATTACGAAATATAATTACCCGGCTGAAAAACATTTTTAACAAATCAAGATGGCTACATTCTTGGCATGCATCGAATAGCTAGGTCAGGACGAGTACCTACCATTTCTTCTAGTTCATGGTTTTCTGGGTACCTTTTTAACATATATCATAATGGGACCATCATCAGGATTAGGTAATTAAAGATAATATTTATGGAAGATCTTTGTGGTTATTTAATTGATTTATCAAAATTTGATACGGGATAGGTATAACTTGCAAAATTAATTCATATGAAGGCATAAAACCCGCTGTAGTAAAAAAAAAGAAAACAAATAAATTGATCCTGAATAACGTCAGCTGTGAATGCTCTTCCTTTTATTTTTATACCCGGATCAGAAATCATTTCTTTCTGTAGTTATATGAATTTTATACTAAAATATATTTCCTTTTACTATCGTAAAAAATATTTAAACCCAAGGGAAAAAACAGTTTGGTTGGTTCTGGAAAAGAGTTTTTAACCTAAGTCTTGAAAACATTGGTAGCTCGCAGCTTCGTTTGTTTGTAAAATGTATCTCTTTATTGCTAATAACTTTTTACTTTTTACTCTGTTAGCCATTGACCAGAGTTATTGAGATCTTTCATTATCGACATTTGATTTTAATGGTATTTTCCAAGTTAATCTATTAGGGAGCTTTTGCAAAGGCTGTTCACAAGGGTATTCTACCCGATAATTAGGGGGAAAATTTTCTATTTAAGAATATTTAGAATAAAATCAACTCGATAAGTTAAAATTTAAAATAAATTATTTTTATCTTTTCGTATCTCTTTTAGAATATTTTTATGTTACCAACGATACGATGTTTGGTTAGGAAATGACAGACGAAGTAAATATTCTCGAAAACATATAATATTTGATCCGAGTACGAACAATTGTTGGAACTTTAGCTGTCATGAAATGGATCTAGATGATTCGTGATTGAGCCGCTGGATTTTTGTTATAAATGTAAATTCGAATCTATTTTTGAGCTCTTATATTAATGTAGTTTTTTTCTTATAGTCGATTTATGATGAACTGCTGCCGACAAATCCATTTTTCAAGTTTATATTTGCTTTTATGTTCAACGAGTTGAAATGATTTGCGTAGAATCCACTTGTATGCTAATGGGTGCTAGCTATAAAGAATTTTGAAAATGGTAAGTTAAAAGTGTTAATTAACTTTTTTTTTTAAGTTTAAGCCTTCTTTTTGTGTATTAATTTAATTTCTGATTTCTCATTTAATTTTTGTAAAAATATCAGTGAGGATAAGTGACAATTCCTTAAGTAAATTGAAAACAATTTGGATGTATGTAATACGTATATAACCGGAAAGAGTCATATTGATAAATAGTAAATGGCTGCTGGTTGTTGAGTCAAGAAAGTAGAGAGAAATTAGAGTTTAGAAATCATAAAACACACAATTCTTCTGCATGATATCCCTGGTGTAAAAATATTTTTTTTTTCTTTTTCGATAAATTCAATTCTATGTGCCCATAACTCAAAGTAAAACTTTTTACCTTAACATTTTCCATGCTTGTGATTCTGTTTTTAATTTTTCTCTCTCGCTCTCTAAGAATTAAATATAAATCAAAAAGTTTTTAATTAAAAATATTGACAGAAATATATACGTAAAAATCTTTAAGTTTTCTTCCGTCCGGTATGAGATACATTTACTTATTTCGTAAATTTTAATGAAGAAGAAAAATTTTATTGGCATTTATCTGACACGAAAAAAGTAGATGAAAAGTTCTGTTGAAATGAAAATGTGTTATAAAATTCAAAGCATATGTTTTTGGGTTTGTTTGGTTATAGATAAAAACTTGAAATCATAGACTGTGCTGACCATGTACTAAAATATATACTTATTTAATATATAGAAAATTCAGAACTTTTATCGAATCAATACAATGAGAACGCATAATTCAATGAGACTTTTGTTTTTCTAAGTAAAGGGTTTTCCAATAACAGGTGTTATTTTAATTAGCCCGCTATTTCGGTAGATGTCACCTTTGGAGCTGTCATTTTTTGACATTTGACAAGTAGAAACCACGTCATTAATAAAAATGGAACGATACATGATTCAACAACGCATTGAAATTATTAAAATTCACTATAAAAATGGTGAAAATGTGGCAGAGACGGTTCGTAAAACTCGAACATTTTTGGGTCGTCGTGAAGCACCTTGTCGGACCGCAATACAGAAATTGGTAGAAAACTTCGAGGTGTCGGGACAAGTTAGTGATGTGAAGAATAAAACCCGTGCACGTCGCTCAAGAACAGCCGAAAATATTGCTGCTGTAGCCGAAAGTGTTGAAGAAAACCCAGGTTTGTCCATTCCTCGTCGTTCTTTGGAATTTGTCATTCCACAAACGTCATTACTCCGTATTTTGCATAAAGATTTGGGTCTTAAGTCTTATAAAGTTCAGTTAACACAAAAACTCAAGCCGGCCGATCATCAACAACGTCGAGACTTTGCTGATTGGGTCCTTGAAATGCATGAAAATGATCCGGAATCCCATCAAAAACTCATCTTGAGTGATGAGGCCCATTTTCACCTCGATGGCTTCGTCAACAAGCAAAATTGTCGCATCTGGGGCTCGGAAAACCCAAGAGTTATTGTTGAAAAGCCTCTCTATTCTCAACGTGTGACTGTTTGGTGCGGTGTATGGTCCCGCGGGGTCATTGGATCTTACTTTTTCGAAAATGAGGCTGGAGCAACAGTTACGGTGAATGGATTGCGCTATCGACAGATGATTAAGGATTTTTTATGGCCGGAATTGGATGGTATTGATCTGGACAACGTTTACTTTCAATAAGACGGCGCTACGTGCCATACAAGCAACGAAACCATTGATCTTTTACGGGAAAAGTTTCCGGACCGTGTTATCTCTCGAAGAGGTGATCACAATTGGCCACCGAGATCTTCTGACTTAACACCTTGTGACTTCTTCCTTTGGGGCCACGTGAAAGAGAAGGTCTACGCCAACAGCCCAGCGTCGATTCAAGACCTCAAAGATGGAATTCGTAAGGCTATCGAGGACATAGGGCAGCCACTTTTCGATTTGGTTATGGAAAATTTCATGAAAAGGATATGGTCCTGTAGGCGTGGTCGTGGTGGTCATTTGGCTGATGTTATTTTGCATTATTAACGGCATACCTTACTCTTTATAATGAAATAAAGATCCGATCATTTATCTCAAAAAATGGCATTTTGCTTTGAATATCAAAATAACACCTCTTATTGGAAAACCCTTTATATTATTTTTTATCATATTTATACCTAGTTTTTGATCTAATTTTTCTTGCTTTATATAAAATAATTATGTACCTAAATAAATTTTGCTAGTTCCTAATTGAATTTTGTCGATATTAGCTAAAATTACAGGAAAATTAAATTCTTTAAATCATATGAAAATGGAAAAACAAAAACAAAAATAGAGAAATCATCATGAAAATGTATTTCCCCCCTATAAAATTGCCATTAAATTTCTGTCTGTCACCATGACAATGGGCCTAGTAATGCTGGCTGCGCTGGCAAAGAGAGGAACGATGAAACGATGAAAATAATGATAATCATGACATTTGCCTTCTCCTCATCCAAAAGTTAGAATTTCTGGCTTCATTTCATTGGTTAATAAAATACACGAACTTAACTACATAACTTAACGAATATTTCGATCATGCGCAGTAGAACTTGATTAATATTTCGGTTAGAAATGATCTGAAATTTGCTGATCGACTGGTGATGGCTGTTTCTTTCAAATATAGAAGAGGGAATGAGATGAAATTAAAAAAAAACCAAACAAATGATAAGGCGGAGCATTTTCGTTCACAAGTTTTTTTTTTCTCTCAGTTGGAGTGGTGCCCCGATAGTGAGTGAGTGATACTGAAAAGATGCAAAGGAATTGAAGTGGGAAATATTTTCGTTTGACGAAATCATGATTTTGTTAACTTACCCAGCTGAAGAAGTTTTTCCATTTCCTACCTCGTTCTGTGATTTATATTTATAAATTGGGTTTTAAATTTTGTATAGGCATAGCAAAAATAACAATGGCATCTGAAAAGTTGATATAAAACAAAAAAGTAGAAAATAATTAAATTAATCCATGCTCTGTCTTTTTCTTGTCGATCGATAGGTTGAGGAGAGCACGTTGTGCTATCAATATAAAATTTCTGGTACAATTTGTATGGGCTTAGAGATTTTAATCACTTGAGAAAAAACAAAGAACATAGTTTGCCATCTCCTCTTCCAAACAATTCTTTATTTCATCGGTTAATCAAATGCACACCATAGAGAAGTTATTACCACTTTTGCCTTCTCCTCTTCCAAGATTTAAAATTTCAGCCAATGAAATGAGGCTGATAAAATGCACGCACATACACCACTACTGCTTAACTTGACGTATTTTTCGGTCACCCGCAGTATAACAGAATTCAATCGAAGGAAATGTATTTGGTCATGATCCGATCTCATAATGATTGCTATCTGCTGTTTCTATAATATATACAAGAGTTAATCGGACGGAATTACAAAATGTAGCAATGATAGCGGCAGGATTTCGTTTGAGTTTGTTTTTTTTTTCCTAACCTAGTGATATACTTCTGCCAATAGATGGCTCCGGGGTATCGAAATGAGAAACTTTGTGGCACAGAAAAGTTTTTCGATTTTCTGGTGAATTCTTCTTTTTTATTCATGGTCTTTGAAGATAACATTTTCGATTAGAAATTTTATTAAATTTCAATTCACATAGCTACGTAGGTATGAGGGAAACAGCCTCCTTAACTTGTTATTTATGAATTTTCATATCGCTTTGAAAAACTATCAGTAGGAGTTTACCTTTATGGTAATTTAGTCAACATTAAATTAAATTTCTTCACGAAATTGGTTTAAAATTAATTATCTTATGGTAATGGACCTATGGACGTTAACAACATAAAGTTAAAGCTACTTTTTTCCAATTCTTTTACCTGGCCTATGTCTATATACATATATAATCTTTATGACAGGGCTCCATTAGCAGTTCAGTTCTAACACTTCTGCGACCAGACATGCTTTTTCATTCACTTCAATAATATTATTCCTATTTGAATGTGTTGATATGCAATATGCTATCATACAATTGTACTATCTTAAATACAATTGCGACTGAGATCTATGATGGCTGACTTTTACTGTCTCATATCAGAGATGCAAGTTATCTCAGCTTATATTAAATAGAAGGTTCAATACAATATTTGTAAAGCTACAGTTACTCTAAAACCGGCAATTAAAATATTTAAGATTGGAGCGGATGTATCGATATCCAATTCCATTGCAATTGGCTGTTTATTAGAAATTCAATGGACTTTTAGCAACTATGTACACTCCAAAGAATTTTGGTTTTGTAGATGCAAATTGTTATTAATAAGATGGTTTTTATATCACTAACACCTACAAAAGATAAATGAGAATATTATGTTCTTTTTGTATTTTGTATTATTTTCGGTTTATGGGTTTTCGTGTTTGCATTGAGTTCTCTCCCTCTCTCTCTCATATCTCTCTCTCGTTCTCTCTCTCTCTCTCTCTCTATATCAATACATTTATACCAAACACATGCGGCTATTGAGTGACTGCTCCACGTAGAGTACTCGGCAGCAAGCATTCTCTAATTATATCGTCATGTTGAACAATAGATGGCGCCAAGAGTATCAAAATTAGAAAATTATCTGCTCTAAACGAATATATTTTATTGAATTGCTTTGCAAGCGAAAAATTGTTGCTTGCTTTTTTGTTGTTTTTCTTAAGTTAAGAACTTTTATTTTAACTTTTATTTATTAGTTTGATTTAGCATCGTTAAAAATAAAAGTTCTTAAAATTCTTCTTTATCCATCATTGACTGATTATAACAAGTGTAGGTTCGATTCCCGTCCGGGAAAAAATAAATTAATGAAAAACTCATCACATCCCTTATTATCCTTACTACTTTCTGAACTACCCAATAATGTGCAGTGCAAATTTCAACTTTATAGTGGATATTAATTCCTGAAACTTTTATGGCTGTGTGAGTTTTCTGTCATGAGCGACATATTTATACTATTGACATGCCTATAAATGGACTGACTGATCTTCTGTTTCCTGTAGATTCAGTTTCGATTTCAGAATGTATGCTATCGCTGTCAAAGCTACCAACTGTTGTAAACTGGCGCTATATTTAAATTATTTGCGAATTTACTTACATAGATGCATTTGGGATTTCCCGAATTTACCTCAAAATTATTTGGGACTATTTTTATTGTTAAATTTTAATTATGAGCCAAAGGAAGTGTGTTTTACAACGCTGTTTTGGTTGGAAATACCGCTGAGCCTCAAGAAATTTCTCGTTCCCAGTCGTTACAATTCAGTGGGAAAGTATGCTCTCACGGAAAGAGACAGGAATATGAAAGTGGTGCCATTTTCTCTTTCATGCATTTTTGGTTCAACAAGCAGTCCATTTATATACAAAGGAAATAAATAGATCATCATAGCCTGTGCATTCTCTAATTTGATATCTGTCAAATCTAGGACATCTTTTTTTAAATATTAAAGCTTCCTCTATATTCCAAGTTCCAGACTTATACCCTTATTTGGGTTTTTATGGTTGCAGAGAAAATTGTACAACCCGATCTGGACATATTTTACGGATAAGTCATGGCTCTTGAATTATGGCAACTTCGTTTATTTCCTCTCATAGGAAAACAAGTAGATTCTTCGAAGTAGGTACTTCTGTAGTGCTGAAATCTAATCCAGACGTATTTCAGATTTGTTTTGGTGTTGGTAGTGGTGGTTATTTCGTCTTCGTCTACGACCTCTTCTATATTGGTGTCTGCTGTATTCCAGGATTTGCATATTTCCATTTTGTCAAATATTTCATTATTGTCGGCCTCTCATCATTGATCTGTAGAAAGAGAGACGTGTAACCGATTACCAGAAGTGTACATTTTCGTTCTTAATAGACTCCTGCAATACTAAATTCAGATTGCCTTTATTCATTTAACCAAGCTCAGCGGCTGTATATAGTATTTTATTCATTACATTGCAACTGACAAATAATTTATCATCTTGGATATATTTTTTGTGTGTGATTATTTCTTACATCAGTCAAGAAATGATCCATTCTGAATTATCTACTTTCTTTTTTATAGAAAACATAAGGAACGGTGTTATCCTGTTTATCAAAATCACTCACAAAAACCTTCCTGTAAATTTAATAATGAAGCACAGCATGTGCGTAAGGTGAAGTATGCTATCCTAAGTATCCTACAGATAGGAGAGCCAATAGTACCCATCCAGTAAGTGGTACAGGCTAGGTAAGCGCACGGGAAATGTTCGATTATCCTCTCCTTTCAGGTAGGACAGATAAGGCCGAAATACATACAATGATACCGACACGACATTTGCGACGACAAATTAAATGTTGACCTCATGTCAATACCGTGTTGCTGTATCCAATGGCGCCGACCGAATTTGTCGCCGTAACGAAAGTTGGAAATAATTCAACTTATGTCGTCGTTGTCATCGTAATTTGATTTGGACAGCTCAGAGTAATGATCAAAACATCCTTTTGAGGAGCAATTAATTAATTTAGTGCGGGAAATGAAGTATTTTTATGCCAAAATAAATCCTCAATATCGAAATACATATTTAATAGAAAAAAAAAGATAGAAATTAGAGAGAAGTTAAAAATAAGTGTATAGATGATATTTTGTAACCCACAGAAACTCAGCGTTAATCATTGCTGATTACACTTTCACAACTTTTTTTTATATCTTTCTCATATTGCTAATAAATTTCAACAAATAATTTTACCACCTACATATCTTCATATGTCAACAAACATAAGAATGTCAGTGCCATTGTGTTAATTTGGCTAATCGGGAGGATTCGTCAATGACTCCCATATTTGATAGGTGAGCGTGAAGCGAATTATAGCAAGTATCCATACCGACCACGGTTCTATATTGTTGTACTCCGAACAGCCCAAGAAAAAGTCCATGACAACTTCTTATTTGGCCCATCAAGAAGCAATTTTGTACACAAGCGCTCAAATTCGTCTATCGCTCATAATCATTTATACGAACATGCTTGGATCAGAGACCTGGAAATGGTAACAGTAGGTTGTGATCCGGGAAAGGAAGTGCTAAAACCAGCTTTATTTGAGAGTCACCTCTTCTTTTATTCCCCATAATTCCCGTATGCTAGGCATCCACTGTATTTCCCGTCACCTTCTTAAAAGATTTTCTGGTACCTAGTTATAAAAAATTTATATAAATTTTGCCGTTTGTCTTCCTTTCACATATCTATAGGAAACATCCTTTCAGACAATGGATTCGATGTATGGTTAAGTAACTCTAGAGATAACCGTTATTCCAAAAATCACACTACATTAAATCCTCATGATTCTGGGAATTTAACAGAATTTGATCGACTTCGTTATATCTCGGATTTTATTTATTTATTTATTTTTTGTAGGGTAGGTATTCTTTGTAATCTACTCTGAAAGACCAGAATATATCGAGAAAATAATTCTTATGCAAGGATTAGCTCCATCTGTGTATAAAAGTCATTCGAAATTTCTGAATGTGCCTATTGCTAAGTTTCTCATAGATGTAATTTAAATTTTAACTGGGCGTCACCCGGCGGCGGTTAAGATAGCATTTAAATACAATTTTCAATTTTTAGCATCTTCCTAGTAAATAAGCAGGAGAACTATTCCTCTATGGTTTCTTAAGAAGAACACCATGTTTCAGAGGATATCGATTTGAGCTGATTTATTTGGAAGGATTCTTTTCAGCTATTGGCCGAGATGCAGACCAATTCAATAATGTTGGTATAGAAAACACGATTTTTTGCTTTCAAGAAACTATGTAATAATTTTGAGGTTTGTTTTTTTCCGTTTAATTATTTCCAGACAATGGCATCGATTATATTCAGTCATGCTCCAGCTGGTTGTTCATTCCGACAAATGCGACATTTACTTCAAATTATTAATTCCGTAAAATTTTCGGAATATGATTTCGTTGAAATTGAGAATCTGAAAAAATACGAAATGCTTCATCCACCTGACTATAAAACTGCGACAGTTACAGCTTCTATAATAGAAACTTCATTATGGTAAAAATGATTATTTCGTGGATCCGTTGGATGTAGAGAAACTCTATAAAAAATTTAAAAATGTCAGTTAAAAATTGATATTAATAATAAGTATAAGGTATAAAGTCTACTTCTGTATCTTCTCTACAACAGATACAAATCATCACATCTGATAATTTGTGTTTTGTTTTTAGATATGATTGAATGTTGGGTGAGGTAAAATAACTAGATAAAAATCTAATTTTGCAATCATCACCGATGTCCAGAGCATGTGCAAAATTTCACAGAAAAAAAAAACAAAAAAAAAAGTTCTTATAACGTCCATAAAGAAATTCTAAAATTGCTGCAAACTTAAAGCATTGTTTACTCTGATATTTTCCAAAATGTGTTAAATTTGCAACTCATTTCGCCCCCGGAGTAAATAATAATGTTTCTATTAGTTATAGATATAAAAACATTACAAAAATGCTGCAAATCGGTGGAATAACTTGAATTTTTTTTATGGAAGTTATAAGAACTTTTGGTTTTCTGCACTTTTGTACATCTTCCGGACCTCAATGATGATGGTTGCAAAATTAAATTTATAGGTATATTCTACATCACTCCATCAAAGCTAAAAGCTTTTAGAATTAATATTAAATTTTGGGATTTAAAGGTTTCTATTGATTGGCCTATACCTCAGACTGAGCGGAAAAAGCAGTTGACAAAAACTTTCTGAACATTGTAGATTAGGTAATACCCCCTGGTCAAAAAATCCAGCATATAGCGAAAAAATAATTTATGCTTTTGAATAGAATATAATTAATTCAAATTTGTTTTTTGAGCTAAGTACCCCGCGTCAAAATATGTTACAAAAAAAAAAAAAAAAATCGTCTTGGATTTTTGAAATTTTCATGGACTTGCCATTTTATTTGCAGAAAAAATTGTTTTTGTCATCGACCAAAATAAGACAGGATATACCTACTTTCGATCAAAGACATTAAAAGAAAAATAGATGTGCGAAAAGTATAGTCCCAATTGGTTCGTTTCTGAAGAGCACAAGGAGAAAATAAACTCAGACTGTGAAATCAGGTCTACCCAACCTCTAAATGTAATGAAATTGCATTCAATTTGATTACTTGCACGAAATAATACGCAAAAACTTTATACATATTTACTAGTGGGACTTTTGCCACTTTATGCACATAATATCTGAAAAAAGACTAGGTATAAACTTTTCAATAAAAGTTTATATAATTTGGTTTTTTTTTAACTGCCACCAGCAAACCGCATTAACTCGGTTGTCGGCGAAAAAAAAACTATCCTTGAAATTGTATACGAAATTTTTCTTTTTTTTCAGTTTAACCTTATTTACAGTTTTCCACCAAAATTTGCCTTCTAGTTAGTGAATATAGTTAAAAAATCCATTTCTAATGCATTCAATCCCGGACACCGTTACTAATAAAAATGCTGGAAATATTCATTTTGTTTTTACATTTTGTCTACACTACAACAAACTCTATTTAGATTTTTTTTGCACCCAGTACCTTGAGATATTGCGGTTTAATTTCCATACAAATTACAAAAAATCAGTGCGCCACTATAGATACAATTCAAAAAATCAAGATTGGATGACAGAAATAAAATAATTATTGTCAAAGGTAGAACATTTGGGATACCTGTAGCTTGTGATATTAAATATTCAATATCTGATAATGACTACCTCCTAACTTACGCCCAATTTAATATTTCTTTTTCTACAGATCACATAAAAATCACAATAGAAATAAATTGTTGTGGGTATAGCGCTTAAATTTAACTTAAAATGGCCATATTTTTCCGTTCAAACTGAAAAAAAAAAATTGATTCGCTACTGAATTTACGCTCCATTTTGTATACCTACATACATACCATAAATTTGCTCCTTCTCCCGCGAAAACTGACAAACTTGAATTCAAATTGGAGGCAGGGGAAATTTATTTTGTTTTAACGTACAAATTCGGTCGCAAAAGATCAGAAACTTTTAGATAAAATTTTCAGTAATAAATTTTTTTAACAGTTTCTTTTTTTTATCATTAGGTACATGACACCTTTACCATGGCCGCACTATAACGAAAACTACTCAATCTGTTGTCACCAGAAAAAAACAACATGGCGCCTTGATGTCCAACAGACGCAGAAATGCAGAACGTAAAAAAATGGTTTGAATTGTCCACGAAATAGAAGAAAAATAACGCGTTCCCTGATGTTACTCAACAATTTTATATACTTGTATCTACCTATACACCTGTCATCACACCAGTTTCTTCAAATCTCCAACGAGACTCCAACACCTAATTAACATTTATGGATTTAATTACGAAATGGCTTTAAAGTAAATTGTATGTATATGTGCTTATTATTCAATAAAAAAAAAAAAATAGCATGGTTCTGTTTCATTTTATATTTCCAATTCCATCTCCATCCCATGTTAAACATTTAATTTAAAATGGCGTCCAAGTTCAAAATGTGCATATAAAAAAAACTTCGATAAAAATCCACAAAAACTCAACTAACCTTAACCCACTTCCATCTTATTCTCTGCATTCGCTTTAATACCACGCCCTTTTTCATACAAATCTGTAAAATTAGAAAATGGCGTCGCTAGTTCAAAATGTCTATATAAAAAAAAAATTGGATAAAAATTCACTAAAACTCAACTAACATTGATCCACTTCCATCGTATTCTATGATTTCGCTTTCATACCACGCCCTTTTTTTATACGAAACTGTAAAATTAGAAAATGGCGTCCCTAGTTCAAAATGTCCATATAAAAAAAACTTCCATATGAATTCATAGAAATCGAACTTTTGTACTGACTACTGGGACCAGAAAATCTGATTGAGTTGCTTCCTACTGATTATGGGTACCTGGTAGAAATCTGAAAAATTTGGTTGAATCTTGACTGGATTTGGATGTTTTCCATATCGACAAATCGAAAGCACCAACCCAGAAAAGTTTGTGGAACGAATTTTATCATTAAATTTGGATTGCATACTTGTAGGCTTCAAAAAATTTTCGATATGGAAACATCCACATTTAGGCCAGATTCACCGAAGTTTTTCTGATTTCTACCAGGTACCCATAATCAGTAGGAAGCAACTCAATCAGATTTTCTGGTCTCAGCAGTCAGTACAAAAGTTCGATTTCTATGAATTCATATGGAAGTTTTTTTTATATGGGCATTATGAACTATGGACGCCATTTTCTAATTTTACTGTTTCGTATAAAAAAGGGCGTGGTATGAAAGCGAAATCATAGAATAAGATGGAAGTGGGTCAATATTAGTTGAGGTTTAGTGGATTTTTATCGAAGTTTTTTTTTATATGGACATTTTGAACTATGGACGCCATTTTCTAATTTTACAGATTAGTATGAAAAAGGGCGTGGTATGAAAGCGAAATCAGTGAATAGGAAGAAAGTGGGGCAATGTTAGTTGAGTTTTAGTGGATTTTTATCGAAGTTTTTTTTTATATAGACATTTTGAACTAGGGACGCCATTTTCTAATTTTTTATGCTGCAGTATATCAAAAGGGTGGAGAATGAGAGCGGAATCAGAAAATAAGTAAAAATAAGTGGGTCAGTCTTTGTAGATTTTTAACGAAAGATAGAAATAAGTTAGTTTTTTTTTTTTTAATATTGAAATTATTTTGAACTGCGCCATTTTAAAGTAAATGTACACAGCCAAGCAGTGTTGTTGCGAGTATAAAAAGACGGTTAAGATCAGAAAACAAACATCAATTTGGCCTGTAGGGGAGGTAGAAGCGATTTTTATAAATTTTATTTTTGATTTTTTTTTATGATAGAGTGCAAAAAGAAAATCTTAAAAAAATTTTATGGAAAAAATTGTTTATTTTTCTAAGAGTAGGTAAAAGGCAATTACATTTTCCACTTATCTATTTTCAGTTTTCCTTTTTACAGAATTATGATAAAATAACAAAAAAAAAACTAGATATCCGATCAAACAAATATTTTTATTCTACATTTGCTTTAGGTTTTTTTCTAATTTAGATCATTTGTCTTTTTTTTTCTTAATTTTATTTTACATAGATTTTTAACAGGATATTAAGAATTATGGCTATCTCTTATATGCTAAACAATTTATAATTTCAGAAGTTGTAAAAAATTGTCAAACCTTTTTGGGTCGGATACACACACATGTCATTACTAAAATGGCTTATTTTTCGAAAGATAAATCTGAAGAATAATTCTTAGTTTAATTTTAAGAATAAAAATTCTTTTAAATCCCAAGAAATATATCAAAAAAATATTTAAAATCAAAAGCAACTTTCAAAATAAGTTAATATAATCTCCAACATTAGAGAAGAAGGGCTACATAGGAATCTCAATCAGAACACGTTGAAATTTTTGTTGATTTCTATTGAATTTCTCTACATGCTTTTTTTACATGGTTGACTCAATGTATTTGCAAATACTTTACGATAGGAGAAAGATGACTGATTCTGCCTTAAAAACGTTACAAATCCTGGATTTCTTCACATGTCCATTTCTTTAAACGTCCTTCATTGAAAGTTTTCTGTGTCATCCTGTTGGGTGAGAAAAAAAGAATTAAGTGAAAAAAATGGTAAGAATATGAAAATTAAAAAAAAAAAATCAGGTAAAATTTTTTGTTATGGATTATGAACGGCGAGATGTGTACAAAGCAACACAGACATATATGTATGCTGTAAAAATGGGAATAATTAACTTTTTTTATAGAAATATTTAGAATCAATTTATTGTTTTTATTTTTCTTTAGAAACAGGTACTTAGTACTTTTTCGGTGAATTTTTCACGTAACCTTTTCTTTGAACATCCTTCGTAATTTCCTGGCTTGTGTCCTATTTAGTCACAAAAGCTATTTTTACTGGAGAGAAAAGTACAAAATCTCAACCACACTTATACCTACTTATAAATATATGGTTCAATATTTTATTTCAGGTAAAATTTTTTGTTATGGATTATGAACGGCGAGATGTGTTCAAAGCAACACAGACATATATGTATGCTGTAAAAATGGGAATAATTAACTTTTTTTATAGAAATATTTAGAATCAATTTATTGTTTTTATTTTTCTTTAGAAACAGGTACTTAGTACTTTTTCGGTGAATTTTTCACGTAACCTTTTCTTTGAACATCCTTCGTAATTTCCTGGCTTGTGTCCTATTTAGTCACAAAAGCTATTTTTACTGGAGAGAAAAGTACAAAATCTCAACCACACTTATACCTACTTATAAATATATGGTTCAATATTTTATTCCCCCCCCCCCCCCCCCCCACCCCTAATGCAATTCTGTACTGGATTGTATCCGACAACGCTGAAGCAGCTATGGTTAAAAGGAAGAAAAGACTGTTGATTCGCATACAGGAAATATTTTTTTAAAATATATTTTAAATATAGAAGTAGCAGCGAAGACGAAGTGACAACAATATAATTTAGGAAATTTAAGCTAGCAGATTTTGAAGCAGCTCTAATTCAACTATAAGGCACTCCTATCAAAACACCATGTGATACGAAATTGTATTCGTTTCATGATTTTTTATTTGGTTTGCATGTTAAAAAAAATCCGATATAATAAACCAAATAGAAGCTCATACTAATTTAATAACTTTGTTGTTCGACGACGAGCGAGTTTCTAGAGTAGGTTGAAGATTTTTAATTAAATTTTCGATCCGGTAATGCGAACTAATTAATTTTTTCCAGAGCTAGATGTTTCTATATCAGACTTCGTAATAAAAATTAGAATTACCCGAAAGATTTAAATATGATCTGGAAAAACGAGGGCAAATGATCCCTAATGTGTATACTCATTTGTAGCATATTACCATATACATCCGTTATATGATACTGAAGTCTTAAGTTTTGCTTAACAAGAAATCATAAATGAGTTGATTTTTTGGACACCAATGGACATTGAAGACTGGCAACATTGCCGGAAAAGCTCCAAGCCTATATATCCTAAATTAGTGGGTACAGAAAAAATTTTGAAAAAGTAAATTTGTATTTTGAAGCATGGCTGAACTTAACCACCCAGAATTATCTAAATTAACCATTAAATTTCTTTTAAATTCTAGTTTCATTCAACTTTAACAAGTAGATTGTCATTTGAACATTCCAAAAGGCTTCCACCCACATAGCACAAAAGTGTCTGGGGAATGTTAATGGGAAATTGTCCGTAGGAAATCCCGTCCGGTCCTAACTAAAAACTTAGGATATCCCTGGAAAAGACGAATGTCCCATTTCACAGGATCTAGTGTGTTTGTACGTAGGCACAGTTATCGTATTCAATAATCTAAAATTCCCCCTTCAAGCGTACCTCCTGGGACATCCTATGGATATCCTATATTGTTTTTAGGATGTGCAAATGAATATCTTTGAATATTATTTGAGATTTTCTGGAAATACAGACATTTTGTTGATGGGTAGGTATTAGAAAAAATATATTAATGGCTGGAAAGTACATGCAGAGGTGTATGCACTTACATAAAACATAATCACCAAATTAGATGTACCAAAAGTCTGCTATAAGAAGAGTTATAGAAGCGAAAAGCATTCTACTATAGCTACACGCATGTAACTGGCTTAAGAAACGGAGGTCTCATATGGCTTCTTTCAACATATATTTTATTATTCTGTTTTTAGTTTCCAAAAATGACACAAGGAAGCACACCAAATGACGAATTAGCGTGTTTACCAGAGAACAAGGCAAACACCGAGGGCATATCCCACCATATGTATTTTTCTGTAAATTAGGAAGAATGTTCCCATATAGAGTAGTTGTGGGATATCCAAGGGAATAAGTTATGGGAAATTTTTATAATAACTCCTGAAAATAAGGTCCGAAGTACATAGAGAACATTTCCTGTTTATCCAGATAATTTATAGGATCTGTAGGAAAAGAATGGGATAGAAAAATATTTATTAAAGGACCGAGCTTTCGTTACGTTATACTGTTAATTATACAAATGATTGGTATTAAAAGACTTCATGTAGATTATATGTAAATTATTTGTGTAATTACACCTTAATCTACACGCACATCAATGGCTTGAATGGCGAAAAAAAACATTTTGATTTCTTCAAAAATATCTAGTTTCAGAAATAAGGCAATGCAAAATAAAATATTGAGAAAATAAAATGCAGAAGGAATAAAAGATGAGAAAAATAGCACATATTAAACTAACATCTGAAAAAGTGGGGTAAAAACTAAAAGCGGCATATTTTGATTTTAATAGAAATTTATAAATTACTCATCCAAAGAACAAAGCACCACATACCTCACATTCAATAAGGATTGATTTAGAAAGTAAAAAAGCCGATTACCTATCCCCTCCTATTACTCATCACCATATAAACAAAATTAGGGAATGGTGGTAAGGTTGCATCTATAAAAAGGGTGTGCACTTATACTATATGTAGTTGCAAGTCATTAAATGCAAAGTTCGTATACAATGAAAATGGAAGTCAGCCTAGAAGAACGATGCAAATTAATTCTCTCCACGCATATGGAAAATCTCAGAAAAATCTACGTCTCAAAGAGGCTTAGCTAAAAAGCTCAAAATTCCGAAGACACCAATCAAAATATTCACAGTAAATTTCGGGAAGCTTGCGATGTTCAGAGAAAGTTTGGGTCAGGAAGGAAATCAGGTTCGGTAGACAAAAAAATTGGCCAAAGAAGTGGTAGACAACTCTTAACGAAATCCCAACATGTTGTTAAGAGATATGACTGATAATGCTGGAACGTCATCTCCTATAGCTCGTCGATTTAAAAGAATAGGAAGCCTACGAAATTTCCATGTTCAGAAAACACAACATCAGAAAAGAGCCAAGTTGCAAAATCCAGCAGCCGGATTTTCTATAAAAATTTCCGAACGAAATTTGATTGCTGCCCTTATGGCTGATGAAACTTACGTGAAAGCGGACTTCAACCTGATTCCAGGACAGGAAGTTTATGTGGCGAAAAAGAGTGGCGACGCAAATCCCAATCCTTGGTACACAAAATTTCTCGTTAAATACTTAATTTGGCAAGCAATATGTTCATGTGGCCAGAAATCATTATTTTTCGTGCAACAGGCACAATCAACACGATTGTATATGTTAAGGAGTGTTTTCAGAAGCATCTTCCTCCATTCTTTAGAAAGCATGGCATATCAGGTTCCTTTTTGTGGTCGGATTTACCAACTTACCACCACGACAGAAAAGCTAGAGATTTCTACGATGCTCAAGCATATCCGTACTAACCAAGGAAGCGAATCCTCAAAATTGTCCGGAAATATAACCAATTGAAATACATTGGGCTAATATTAAAATTAAAAATAAAAAACCAAAAAACAAAAAGAACACATTTTTCTAAAATAGACACTTTTGGGAAGCAGTATAAAAGGGCGTATAAGGTATAGGTGGTCGGTTTTTTTTCTAAATCAGTCCGTAGATAAAGGACGAAAACTAAACGCAATCGAAATTCTTGAAATTAATAAATATTCAAAAAGAAAAGATGGTGAATATTCTAAATAAATGACCAGATCAAAAAACTTTTCACCGCTTCTAAAATCACAGTAGACCCATCAGAATTGAGAACAGATTTATCTGATACTGCGGAGATAGGGCAGCCGATCGCGACACCAACACAAATATCTAACTAAAAATTTTAAAATTTTCTAAAAGTTAATGTAAGAAAATTTAGAAGAGGATTAACTTCAAGAAGTAAGAAAAAAAGTGTTCGTTTCTAGTAGTAAAACTCACAATAAAAAAAAATTCGAAATATTTTTTGGTGTGATGAAAAAAAAATTAACTTCTTTGACCATGATAGCAATAGTGAAATGTGCGACGGTCAAAGGAGAAGAAATTCAAAATTCGTTCTAATGTGGGTCAGTATAGCATTAGGAAGATGGGCTATAATTAACCTATTGGATTCTATCTAGAGTGCATCTCCACCGCACCATCTGAAGATCCCCATTTATATACAACATACATCCGCCAGGTACATCATTAATCCAGCCACATCATTAATTTGGACCTTTAATCATTTCAAGATTTCTTTTGAGAACTACCTTGAGCAATTTTAGACTACCAATTGAAATTATTGTAGTTAAAAAAAACTAAGAAACTAGCTGTTAAAAATTGTCACGATGGATACCTTGATTCAGGATTCCTTTTATAGTATGTATGGATGTATGTATGCATAAGGCAAGTGGCTTCGATGTCCTAGAGATGAATTAGACAATAGGACTGGTTTACGATCTAGAATGCAGATGATACGAGAAGGATACCGATACATACACGCTCATACAATTTCTTTATCATGTCTTTTTTATAATGTCTTTTAAAAGATACAATCGCCTTAACTCCCACATCTGAAAAGAATTGCATGAAGTAGGCAGAATAAGTTGGGTGGGAGCCCATTCTTAATATCATTGTCCAGCTGCGAGAAGCTATAAACTTGTAAATCTTGTAAAATTAGTAAGTAGGTAGGGTAAATGCATCAATTCGCGTCCACTTGATTTTATAACATGCCATAAAATGACGTATTTTCCTTAAAATGCAGATATTTCTATATTCTCACGTTCATGTGTATGTCTGCTACCCCTAAAGTGAGCAATTGGATAGTAGAGTTAAATCAGTAGAAAGATCTCAGTTCATTAGGAATTGGCATGTCAATAATGCAAAAATGCAAGAAAACGTTTTTTTTTAACGTAGTGCAATATGAGTGTAAAATGTAAGAGACTGCGTTTTTTATGCAATTTTTAGAACTCCGTACTAAGACTTCGCTGTCCGTCCATCATCAGGTTGTATCTCATGAACCGTAATAGGTAGACAGTTCAAATTTTCACACACTGTGTTTTTCTATTGATTTTTTCAGCGATTTTTTCCTCATTTTATACTCATTCATTATTATTATCATAAGCAGGCATTTTTTTTTCAAATGACAGCATGATTTTTTCACATGACGCCTATTCTCGTTTGAAAAAATAAATAAAAAGTACATAGTGTTAAATTTTGTACGATGGTAGGGAACCCTGCGTGCGCGAGTCCGACTCGCACTTGGCCGGTTATTATTTCATGAGAAAGTTTTTTAAGTAGTTATATTTCAAATAAATTTACTATTGTTCTAAATTTAAGTTAATTTTGGGTCGCAAAATGGATCCATGATTACTATCATGAGCTAGTTCCCATGTACTGGTGGCCTATATTTTTTTACCTTTCCCCGAATTATGGCCTACAAGTAGCTCATCATTAATTAGTCTAATTTAATGCTTTACGTATAAGGAAATACGGAAGGATATACTGCTACAACACTAAACGAAGTATTGTCGGACATTTGATAAGGAAACTTTGCTATTACAACCGCTAGATCAAATAAAATATTCCAAAAAACATCATTACAGGATAAATTGCCTCAAAGGTATCCTGAAGGCGTAGAAAAGTTTAGACCATGAAGTATTTTAACAGAAACCGAAGATAAAACTAGTTAATTGGTGTGAGGCCTTAACCACGTTTGCATAAAGTGCGAGTCGGACTCGCACACGAAGAGTTCCGTACGATCGGACAAGATTTCACACTATGTACTTTTTATTTTATTATTATTTTTTTATTTTCATTATTTGTTGTAGCAGCTATAGTAATGTTCACTCTTTGAAAATTTCATGTGTCTACCTATTACGGTTCATGAGATACAGGGATTGTTAAGGTCTGTAAAATTTTCAACTGTCTATCTATTACGGTTCATAAGATAGAGCCCGCTGATAGACTGACGGACAGCGGAGGCTTAGTACGGGTACGGAACCCAAAAAATGAACACGGTAATGGAATGAATACATAATTCAAAAAGGAGCGATCAGGGCGAAACTGGAATGACCTCTTCCTGAAATGCAATCTAGAGCTAGCACAATGAATTCCCGAAGGCCTAACCGAAGCCAGAGTTTCGTTTTCTGAAGAGGATATACGAAAATAGTTATATGAGCTGCAAAACTATATAAAGGAGATGAATACAGGAGAAAATTTTGATGAAACAGTTGTTTTCCCTTAAGGTCGATCACATAGGCCTGTAGTCAGCAGCCATGCCAGAAGACTGGTTTTTAGTTCGTTCTGAGTCAGGCTGCATGAAGATATATCGTGAATGAACATGAAACACATATGCTACAACCAGCAGATGTTAATGCTTTCAATTAATGCTCCATCAAAGAAACCCGAGTGATTAAGAGATGATCTTGTTTTAAAGAGATAAAGCACATTTGGATCTTCACCGAATTGAATTGGTTCCAATCACTTTGCCCCAAGGGGGAGGATATTGTCAAGATCGTTTTTCAATGATTTAATCGCTCATCCTCATTTAACTTATACGTCATTCCCCACTTTTACGGAGTGTCAAAGGAATAAGTGAAATCAAGATACTATCATCGACAAGACTATGGATGGGACTGAAAGTATGGGAAAGTAGATCATTGAAAATTAAGAGGAAAGGCGGAGAGATAATAGAGCCCTGGCGCACACCGGCAGTTATAGCGTGAGTTTCAGATGTAACACCATCTAGGCGGCAAAATCAAAAATATCCCATTCATAATAAAAGCGGAGACGAGAGACTAACACCTTCAAATTGTATAAAAAAAAATGTAGTTTTAACGCAAAAATTTGCTTTATTATTCTATTTTATAAAACGTTGAATTCCATTTTGTTATATAATTCCTTCTTGATTTGTTCCTTTAATTTAATGAAATTTAAAAGACTCTGTTATGTAAAACAACACAGTTTGAATTGAATTACATAGTTTTAATCTGAAGAATTCACATATCACAGCTTATTATTTTTTAATGCCTTTTCAAATCAGGAATAACGAAAACGTAATAAAGTCGTATCTTTCAAAACGACATTTATTTAACACCCCCATATGGTGGATGCAAACTGGCTTAGACTGGACGCAAACTGGTAATTTCAGCATACACTGATATTTTCAATTATTATGCAGACTAGATAAATCTTTTGAGTTTTTAGTTTAAATTAAAAGATAAATATTCAGCTTATTATTGTTCTACTAAAGATTAAACATCGACATTAAGTAAATTCTACTAAAAACCCTTCTTGCAAGGATGGCATTTTCTTAAATGGACGCAAAGTGGTGCGTTTACCCTACCCACTAGATAAATATTATCTTCTTCTTGCGATTTGATCCGATTCAATATTGTCGAGACATTCACCTCTACTGAGTCAGAAATTCATGTATCTAATTAATTTTGTTTTCTTTTTACAATTCTGTGAAGCTTTTTAAATGCAACACAGAAATTCTTCATTTTTTTATCTGCCACATATCCCGGCTATAGGTACATTACCAACCAACAAAGGTATACTTAAATCTCTTCACTTATTTGTAAAATAAAATTTATCAAAACTGTTTATTCTTTCACAAAAGAATTTCCCTTTATAAAAATATAAATCTCTCTTGCAGACGGAACAGTCGAAGAGGAAGTGAAGAGGAATGGAAAGGCACTTTATTACTAATTTGTGAATTTTATAATATATTTTCTAGATTGGGCCTAGTGTTTCTTATTGCGAAGACTCTGAAGTACTTAAATCCAAATTTAAAAAAAAATTCAAGCTGAATTGAACGACGATATGAAAATCATATAAAAATTTATGAATTCATAAATTCATAAATCAAAATTTAGTACTACGTGCAAAAAACAAAAAAACAAAAAACTCATATTGAAGAGATTAGTGCGGAAACACGAAAAATGGGTGCATTCATATTTTAAATTACCCAATGAAATTGTGCAATTCGTGCAACCAACAACTTCAACCTGCTTCGTAGGAGAAGCTACAAAGTTGTAGAAGTCGACAGGAAACTAGATATGGGAACATGGCGCAGGTCTGTGTCGGGTTGGGATTCGATCTCACTACCGGGGATGGAAGTCATCGCGCTTACCAACTGAGCTACTTTGTTGTTAACAATGAACTAAATTTCTCAAAAAATTAAATTTGAGAGTTTTTTGTTAGAATTTGCCAACGAATGGATGAGTGACTGATAGCAATATAAGAATCTAGGAATCCCAAACTTGGCCCTTCGAGCAATCCTTTTATGTCACGGTTCGTCCACTACGATCCTCCTGGAAGACTATCCGTTAATCTGTGCTTATGTGCACCAAATGATAATAAAAATTTTTAGTTAGAAAACCAAAAAATAATGTTCCAAGAGCATGCCGAGTTTTTACGCATCGTATAAAAAAAAACTAGGTGATACACTTTTTAGGTGTAACTTTTGTGCTGTCTCATTGCGTGGGAGAAAATTCTTGGAAACATACCATACAAAAAAAAAATAATTTTTAAATAAAAATAATTTAATTTTTGGTATTTTTAAGTTCATTGATTTTAAATAGTAGGTACGTCCAGTATTATGAATCATAACATTTTATATCATATGTATTCATATTTCGACTGTCCGTAAATTATTGACTAAGAATCAGTATTTGAAATATTACTCAAAAACTCAAACAATATTAAACAGTTTCTGAAAATTTCATTAAAATGAGCACATAATGAAATAATTAGAAAAATATTTCTAAAATATTGAAAAAATTGCAGTTTCGATAAGCAGCATGAGGCTCTAAAAGCGTTCACTAATACAATTTTAACCAGGCCATGAGTAGTGCACTAAATAGGGGATTAGGCCTACTGGGGATACTACAATTCAAAAAAGGATGCCGTTCACTCTAACTTATGGTGGTGTCGAAATGAGTTGACTTTAAGTACATATTATAATTATGTAATGAATAGCTACAATTCATTTGTCGAAATGAAAAAACCAGGAGTTGACGATTTTTTGGTAGAATATTTACGTTTCCGCTGCTGTAACTTGTTACACGTCATACTTACAAAAAATGTAAGGAATTTTGTCTTCTTCAAATTTATATCTTTGTCATAGAATCAACCGTTGAGAAATTATTTTGAAAAAAGAATTTTTTTGTACCTTTAATCCAAGATGGATGATGGTTCTGACACCCCCCACAACACACCGAAAGTTAGAAAACTTTGGCTTTTTATCGGGGCCCGGAAATAAATAACATATATCAAAATCTTTTCAACTCCACCTTTTTTGTAGGGCAAAAGCCTTTTTTAGTCCCTATTGACTGGACTTAATATCCTATTTAAAATTCACAATACGCAAAATCAACAGTTTCAGTGAAACAACCCAAGGAAGATTTAAATACAAGTTTTTTCTAGCTAGAAAAAAAAGGAATTCTTCCGTACTCATTCCATTTAGTATTATAAATTTTTTAACATGTGGCACTGTTCTTACTTTGGTCGTAACCACATCAGAATAATATATTACGTGTTCATCAGTTTGAAGTATTATCCCGAACACATTCCTGCAATGAACTCATGTCCATGTCGAGTCCACACTACCCTTATATTGAGGTAGATTTTAATTATTATTATTATTATAATACACTATGATTAGTATCTGCTTAAAGTTACGAAAATACTACTTCGTGATGAAATAAATAGGAAAAGATTATGTACATAAATGGCTACGTACTAACCATTAGATCCTCTTCAGAATAACTCACCTATGAAGTATAGCACGGAACTCTTGTACCAGTGCCATAGTTGAAATTTAAATGGATTTAGAAACATGTCAGCTCTATGAACAGACTCCCATCTGTGAAACGCTTAAATGGTAGTGAATGTTGTAGGCACATGTCAACGTGTCCATTGACACATTTGCAGTGAACGATCTTAGTTGAATTTTAATTAATTCCCACCCTTTCAGTGCAAACATGAAGGCCTGCTTCGTGTTCATACATTTTATATAGATTGCATTGCTTCCCAAGCACCAATCCCTAAATAAAAAGGATATTGGTAAAAATTACGAAAACCTCCACTTTATCGTTTCATCAAAGTTAAGCTTTGTTGACAAAAGGAAAAGTTGGTATATGTATGTAGTATACGGAGAGAACAAAAATGAAATCCCTGGTTAGTGAATGGCTACAAAAATTACTCATTCTGTTCTGTCTGCACTAAATACTTTTTGGCACCACACAACAATAAATTTCATCTCAGCTTCACTGTAGACACGACGGTGGAGTAATATTTATAGGTGTTTCCACCCTTTCACCGACCGCCACACATCCTATTGCAGCTATAGAAAATAAACGGGGGACAGAGCCTGTATAAGAATACGGTTTTTTTGTTGTTTCCTTCTTATTTTACAACCTTATAGTATTTTTACTAACCGCTTTTCCTGCTTTACCGGAAGCGTGGTCAGAGCAGTCAGTCAATAGGGTTCTAAAGTAAATAAGGCAACAGTGAAATTAAAAAAGTTTAGGCCAAAATGAATCTGTATGAGAGGAGATTAACGCAACTGGCATGGGAACATACATGATAAACTTATTATCAAGAAGTCACGTCACGAACAATTTAGTACATCGGCCAGGATATAGAGCTCAAGATATATTGCCCATAAACTTCACGACCATATCCTTCTTTGGAAAAATATAGATGGAAACGTGCGTATTTTTGCGCTAGGTCTTGGATCTGTTGTTGGGCTGCTTAATAAAGTTCCAGTTTTCCTAAAAGAAATTTTTTGGCACTTATTGCAATCAACGCGAATAGAGGAACATCAGCCTTTGAAATGTGTGCTCAGAAGTCATGCATATCTTTATTTACCATCTTTTATAATCTTGCAATTACATACATGATACGGCTCAATACGAAAAAGTAAACTAAGAGCGCTAGAAGCATATTTCATGTAAATTTAATTGCTTTAAATAATCTCGTAGATATTTAATCCAAGTTTCATAGTTATTTTATATTAGCGAATCAAAGTGGTTTTATTTGTTTATTTCGTAAGATACTAAAATTCGTATCCGGAAAATTTGCCCACTGATAATTCATCCATGGAAAATTCACACATGAAATACATCTAACAACAATTTATCCATGAAACAATCTGCCCTCAGTTTTTGGTCTAATGAAAATTTATGTAGGTGACAAATGCAACAGAGAGATAATAATCCGATAAAAGTAGATCCTAATGAGATCAGGCAAATGACAAGTCTTTGATAAGATGTAAAGCAGAAACATTCGGAAGTGATAACAATGAGCTCTGAGCCCCTCGCTAGGGGGTTACGATGACACCTCATTCAAATTTGTCGTCCTTCTTCGCCCTATCTCCATGTTTTGATCATGAGGCTGGTTTTTATTTTCGCTGCGTCGACGAACTTGAAATATAGAAAACCATATGATCTATTAGGTCACTTGCTACTGGTCTAGACTTGACAACCACATGCTCATAAAATTGACTGCTGATAAACTAGCACCAATCATTACGTATATCATTAACTCTTGTTTTGCTACTTCTTATTTACCAGAATCATGGAAAATCGCACGCGTCATCCCAATTCCCAAGAAGACCAATGGATCCTCTCCTGAAGATTACCGGCCTATTAGCTTTCTTCCATTTTTATTTAAAGTTATGGAGTATCTTATGCGAGAACAAATATAGGGGAGTTTCTGCAGGGTAATTCTCTTCTGTGTGAATGGCAGTGTGATTTTTGTGCAAAGCATAGCTGTATGACTGTTCTTCTGAGGATTACCGATGACGTAAGAGAGAGCATCGACTCTGATATGCTCACTGTTCTCACATTATTAGACTTTTCAAAGGCCTTATATATGGTAAAGCATATCTTAATTTGTGGAAAGCTCTGAACTAAGTAAAGATTTAGCCATAGCAATTAGTTTTCTCTCCGGCCGCAAACGACGTGTCTCAAATAACAATTATGAGTCTGACTGGTTTACTGACTTTTGGAGTCCCCCAAGACTCTGTGCATGCACCTCTGCTTTTCAGTATATTAATAATAATAAATTTATTAACGGCCAATGTACAAAGATTACAATATCTTATATACGTACTTCTAATTTTATGCAATGGTCCCTGGTTCAAAATAAAAACTAACTAAAACACATTAAGGTAACGAAATAATTATTAATAAAAGTAAGAATAAGTAATAAACAAATAAATAAAATAATAAAATAAAATAAAATAATGTAAACCAAGTTGTAAAAAAATATACGAATATATACATAAAAACAAACCGAAACATACCACCATAAAAAAATAAATAAAAGCGAAACAAAAAAAATTTTAATTAAAGTTAATGGAGATAAAAAAATAAAAAAATAAAAAAAATTAAACCTTATAAGAAATAAATAATAAAATAAATAAAACAAGAAAACTAACAACTATAAAAAGTAAGTGCCATTTACGCTCCTAAAAATCTAAATCTTTTAGTAATGAAGAAAAATGCATAGAGCCCGTTCTCTGCATATTGGCAGGAAGACAGTTCCACTTTCGTATTGCCTGAACAAAGTAAGAGCGCTCACCGTATTGAGAGGAAAACCGAGGGGCTATAAGCTGACAACCCCTTTCCGAATGCAAGAAGTGCAATCGCTCATACAAATACTCCAGAAGCTTGCTATATATCAGTTTGTGCAGAAGAATAAGTTCACGGCGGCCTAAATACGTTTTTAGAGGAGTGCCCAGCAGTGACAATACATACTGAGACACATGAGCATTACGAGGAAGTCTATAAATATAGCGTATTACATCATTGAAAGCAACATCTAACTTTCTCTGGCACCGAGCATCAGGTTTGCTAAAGATGGTACTACAGTAAGCAAAGATTGGAATAAGTAACGTTTTAGCCAATTTTAAGCGCATGCCCACAGAAAGCCAAGCAGACGTTATCCAAAGTTGCCGTAAAGTGCCATAGATTTTCCCTATTAAATTTGAAATGTGACTGCAGCATTTGAAATCAGCATTGAAATAAACTCCAAGATTCGTGACGCTGTCAACGTACTCAAGAACGGAATTATTTAATAAAACAGGAGGGAGTTCTGATTTATCAATCCGGTTCCTATATATAGCTAGGCAGTGTGACTTAGTTGGATTTAACGAAAGTTGATTTAGCAGTGACCAGCGATATATGCTACTAAGATCTTCATTAATGCGACAAATACAATCCTCCATCAAACCTATTGGTCTACTCAAATATATCTGGACGTCATCCGCGTAAAAGTGAATAGAGGAATTAGTAACAACATTAGGTAAATCATTTAAATATAAGGTGAAAAGTAGAGGGCCAATAATGGAACCTAGTGGAACACCAGAGCGAAGATATATATGATCAGAACAAAGTTCTTTTACTTTTACCATCTGTGATCGATTGCGTAAATAATCAGCAACAAGCTGAATGGCGGAGGATGAGAAGCCCAATTGATTTTTCAACTTCCAAAGCAGTCTTGGGTGGTTTACGGAATCAAATGCCTTGGTAAAATCAAGAAGAACAAGTACTGTCATCTGGTCCTTATCGAGAGCTTCATAAATATCTGCAGATACCCTCAGAAGTGCAGTCTCGCAACTATGCCCATGTCGATAACCAGACTGCCACATTGTCCAAGTCTTCTGCTCGTTGATAAATTTTATTATTTGTTGGGAAACTAAGCATGCTAATTGGTCTAAAGTCACTGGGATTGGATGCAGAGGGCATTTTAGGAATAGGTGTTACATGTGCTTTCTTCCACTGAGTTGGAAATTGGGACGTGGTTAAGCAAAAATTATAAATATGAACAAGTGGTATCAATACGTATGGAGCAAGCACTTTCACAAAATCAGGTGGAAGTGAGTCTGGACCAGGACCTGTGGATTTAATAGAGAATATCACCGAAAGAACCTCAGAGCCATCCACACATGCAAAGGCAAAATCTTCCACAGCATCGCCAATACTACCAGTTGTTGCAGAGCTCAACGGACTTGAAGCATTACCTGCATTACAAGCAAAATAATGGTTTAGAGTGTTTAGGTCTGTATTTATATTGACAGGTTCACGATCATGTACGCCTAGACTCCGAATGTTTTTCCACAATTTTTTAGCCGGTAGACACGTATCAAGCTTTGAACTAAAAAAATAGCGCTTAGATACTCGAATCATGGATGTAACTCTATTACGCACCCTTTTATATTCCGTAAGGACCGCAGAATATCTAGTTCGTTTGTATCTTTTTAATAACAAATCGCGTTCAGCCATGGCAGCATGAACCTCCCTAGTTATCTAAGGGCATTGATCAGAACGAATATTGGAAGTTTTTAAGAGAACGTACTTATCGTATAGATAAGAAAGTGTGCAAACGAGAGTTTCAACTTTATTGTCCAAGGTATTATTAATAAAAACCTCATCCCATGACATTTCATTGCATTTTGTTATCAACTCGTTCAAGTTGATGTTTTTAAAATCACGGTAGGAAAAATTCATAACATTGGGCATTGCAGTGAGATTCATTCTATAAGTTGTGAAGAGAAAATCATGATCAAAGTTTGTGGGAGGAGAAATTTTATTATGGAAAAGGATATTGTTTAAGTTGGTTGTAAGTACATAGTCAAGCATGGTTGGAATGGAACTATTAAAATAAGTAGGTATCTGATTCACTGATTTCAGATCCAACGTTTGCAAAATATTAAACAGATTCTCTCTAGACGATTAACAATATTATTCAGGTGGTATCTTTCTTCAAAATCCACCGCTATGCTGATGATGTGCATACTACTTGGATTAATCTGGATATTGCAGCTATATCTCGATGGTCGGCTGCAAATGAACTGAAAGTTAATCCGTCTAAATCCGACTCTATTCTTATTTATAAATCCATTTTTGATGTTACTCGCCTCAACTATCTCTAAATTCCACTTCCATTCTATTTGTAACTATGACTAGTAATCATTTTCAGTAGGACCCTAACCTGCAATGGTCACATATTTTTGTGGTTGGAAGTATTTTCGAATGCTTGAGAGGCTTAGAACAGTCCGCTTATTTGATACCACAGACTATTCGTTTGCGACTGGTAAAATGCCCATCATAACATTTACCAACGTTATTCACTGCATTTACCAACGTTATTTACTACAAATTTGATTTTGTCTCTGCGAAGAGAATAACAGTGGCATTTAATTCTGCTGTTAGGTAACCTGCGTAGATATGATCATGTCTCTGAGCGTTCTAGACAGGCTTTGGGTTGTTCTTTATCGGGTTTTCTTAAATTAATTTATTCCAGGACTCTCACAAAAACTACCTATCTCGTAGTAGACAGGTTCTTATACCTCGACGCAGATATTTGCACAGTGGCGCTATGTTCTTCTTCTATGCAATTAAGATCTGCAATTCACTGTGTATCAGTATTCGCGGCTCCGGAACTGAACTTGAACAAATTAAAAACAAATTCATTTAGGCATTCTGTTGGTTTATGCATGCAATGCTTACATTTTTTATTTACCTTGTTGTTATTGTAGTTTCTGTATTTTTTCCCGTTTATGATTTTTTTTTGCTTTTTTACTACATCTAGCAACCTCATTTTATTCTTTTACATTTTTTACATAAGTTCATTATAGTGGTATATCATGATACAAAGATTAACAATGTATGTCCAAATTATCTATAAATTGGTTGCTTCATTCATTACGCGACAATTATCACAAATTTATTCGTTTTAATTTCAATCGTCCTTATCAAAGTGAAAAAAATTTTCTATTTTCAAATTTCTTTGCTTTCCCACTAGCACATAATTACTTTTCCCGAAGTGATTTAAACGAAGAAACTAATGTTTTGTGAAATAATTTAATATAAATAAAATACGAAAAACTCAAAACAAATTCACTGTTGTCTCCTGATGACGTAGCAACACAAAAAGTTCCTCTCGAAATCTTGTTATCTTTGTATATCATGATCTTGTTTGTGAATTCATTTTATTTTTATTTTTCTTTTAGTTATTATTTTGTTATTTTTATATTTTCTGAATTTCATGCTATGTACTTTTTACTTTGTATAAATTTTTCCATTTTGAATAAATTTGAATTTGATTTGGATTTCCAAAAAAATCTTATCTCGAGAACGGAGCAACCCACTTTTCTGAGTAAAATATCAAATGAAATCTTGCTTCATGTCTGTTATAAAAAAAGTAAAGCAGCAACGGCCGGAAAAAAGGTTACTAATAATAATTTTTTTCAAAAAAATAATATTAAGGACTTCTGTCTGTTTATCTATCTATGCACAGAAAATTACGGTTGTCTTCGGCCTCGTCTTTGAGATTTGCATTGTTAAAGTCAGCGCATACCAAAAGTACTGCTTCAATTTCTGCAGTTAAATTTTTAGGAACTTTAAAAATCCCCTACTTTATTTTATTGCAGACATTGATCTGTCAAACCACTGGAAAGGTTCGCACTGACACTATTGTTCTGTTAAGTTACTCTCAGTCATGTTGAAAAAATCCCTTGGAATTTCCGGTAAACGTGCTTGTAAAGCCAGGATTTGATGAGCGAAAGATGGGGTAGGATATACGAAGGACTATTTAAAATCTGCAACGCTTTTACAATATTTGAGCGACTACAGATAGTTTAAAATACTAATTGTTGATCGCTGTGAACAATAAAGAATCTTTCAACTGACCATTTTCAATTCTGTTGTAAGATTCATAACAGAGAGAAACTTTTTTAAACTATTTTTTGAAGTTTATCCTTTCGTCTTAGTTTAGGAATAAATTTATGGCATTCTTAATTAAGGCATTTTTGAAATGATTCAAGACTTTTGTATAGCATCATAAAAATCCTATAGAATATTTTTGAGTAACGACTGACTATTTTTCAAATGTTTAAGCTCATTCGTTATAACAAAGCATAAAGAAACTTAAAAGTGAATTTTAAAAATACCCGTATATTGCAAAGAACGTTTTTATAAAGTCGGTACACATCAAACTAAATATGACTAAAGCCACTTAAATAAAAACTACAGTAAAGTTTACAAAATTCTGTACTTTTCTGCAGCCTTACATTGCCGACAATCTTCGGAGCTTGTGGACCGTGACATGTGGAATCTTTGTGCATACTCTTTTTCAAATACTTACGTGATTGCTTTTCAATCTACATTATCTGCTCACTCATATTTTTTTTTTATAAGAATTATAATAAAATATAATAAATGCTTTTAATAAAAAATAAATAACATTCGTATAAATATATTGTTCATCTTAAAAACTCCTACATGAATATACTAAGGCTGCGGATTACCATATTGTAGCAATCTAACACGTTCACGCCGGCGTGCATAACCGGTGGGTCGCACTTGAATATTCGATCAGATGCTGCGTACCATTAAAAATGTAGTTCGTTAGTAACTAAGTAGACCAAACAGTTGAAAATTTAAATAATGGAAATTTAACGTATATTATTATTATAATGGTAAACGGTGACTTTAAAAATTCATTTAAAAATATAATTGCGTTAGAGGCCCGTAGAGCAATGGCGTTTTCTTTTTTGTATTTGTGGTGCTCTTGAGAAAACGATACGAGAAAAAAAATTTGCTTGGGTGTACGTGAGCGCGAAGAGGGTGGGGGGCTAGGTTACCCACCATAGTAGTTGTCCAAAATTTGGCGTGTGGGGTAGAAAGCTAAAGATGGAAGAGAGAGTGATCGGCATTGGTTCTTTAATCCTGTAAACTTCATATGGACGTTTTTAGCGATAAAAAAAGGCTTTTTTGGCACTTGGGTCATATACATCCCCTTTCTTTATTTTGCATATATTTTTCCTGTTATTTCTTTCGTATTAATTAGCAGTCTGTTGTGAACTGTTTTGCTTGGCTGACAAATTTCGCCGAGCTTACGGTTCTTCGAAAACACGAGATTAATCTAAAGCTATCTTTTCACTCAAAAAACGGCCATTTTCCACTTTAAACTTTTTGTCTCGGACTATAAAGCAAATTTGATATATGATTAGGGGGCAAAATCTAGATGTGATTTCATTCTACAAACATTAGAATTTATAGAGTGTCTTCTGTGCTTAAAGACGACAAAAGTTGAGCTTTTTTCGGATACACCAAAATCGATATTTCTATGTAAATATCAGATGGATTTCAAAAAGTGTTTTTTTTTTAATATCGCTAGGATATGCCGCAATACTAGTTTAGTGAAGTTGGCCCAGCAGGTTGGAGATGTGGAGATAAAAAAGGCAATTTTCATATTTTTTAAAAACAATTTTTTTTAACCAATTTTTTAGTTCGAAAAGAGCTAAATAGAAGTAGTTAATTACAATCCTTGTCCTAAAAATAGTTCTTTTTACTAAACTACGATCAGATTCTTATTACCGAATCCTAAATAATTTCCGTAACATACTACGTTTCATCGGTCAGTACATTACTTTCAACGCCATTTTTCTGCTAAATCCTGCAACATTTAGACCACTTTTGTTTTCTAAAAAATTATCTATAATCTATCATCTTTCCCTTAAGAATAATCACAAGACATTATTCCCAGTCGTTTAGGAATAATTAACAAAATTAGATTCCATGGTTCGCTAAATTACTTTCTAATTAAGTTGCTGCACATATAGGTGTGATACTGAAAAATCACCACCATCTTTCTCGGCCGAATTCCAACTTGTTCCAACGAAGCCGCACACACCACCCAAACTTTTTGTACACAGTTTGACAAGGCTTCTAGATTCCCAACAGAAATACAAAATAAGTGATAGGGGCCCTCAGTAAAAAAATAAATAAATTCCCCTCAGTGAGGTGCAACCATACAGATACCTTTGGGTATATGGTGATTTTAGAAATTCATATCTCAAAAACTAGCTTCAAAATATAAACAGAAAAAAAGTGCCAGAAATCATCACTAGTGAATAATACTCTTTAAAAAAAAATGCTTTTATTAACAAAAATGTTTGTTCGTTCGGTACTGCTATATTTTTGTATAAAATTTGGCATTAAAATCAGAAAAATCAGTTCTCCGTTCACGAGGTATAATATTTTGAAAATTATGTCTCATAGTACAATCATGAAATTCCTACCTCCTCAGGAGTGTGGTAGCAGGACACAAAAAGTGTGGATAAGCTATTTTGGTATTCCCTACAAACTGTGAAAGTTTCATCCAAATCGAACGTGAGCGTAGTCTCACTGCGAAAAACATTAATATCGGCGTCGGCGTGAACGTGTTAAAAAAAAAAAAACAAAACAAAGAAAAAAGCTAGAATTAGTCAAAGATCAGTTTCTTATGATAACCTAGATCAATGCCCGTATGTAATTTCCTATATGGGCGGTCACCCATCGGTGCAAGCTTGATTTTTGAAGTCGTTTTCCGCATTTCATATTTCTAGAACGATTCGTCGGACAGTAAAAGTATGTACAAGCAATTTCATGGAATTTCATATTCTGAAGAACTTTTCAGTAATATAAAAATGTCTAGGAATGACCGTGTAAATAGTATACGAAAAAATCATAAATTTTTATAATGCAAACCAAGGAGGGGTTGCACAAATTATCCTATTTTTATACCCTGGATGAAACCAGTCATTCCGTTTGTAATGCACAGAAATAATGATAGTAGGGCAAAATGGATTGAATACCCACGCATAATATTTAAAATTATTTTGATTTTTGTATGTACGTCCTTGCCTGTTTGTGCGCATGCTAACTGGAGAACGTGTACACTTAAAGACCTGAAATTTTGACTTTAAAGAAAAAATAAAATTATGTTCGAAAATGAGACAAATCGTGCAACTCCTTCGTTGGGTTGCGTTGCCATACAAAAAGTTTGTTTTCCACTATATATTTGGACACAGCCCGAGAGCGCGTTGACATATAGAGGTGAATTTTGGTACATGGCCTTTCATAGTAATAGCAAATTAAATCTCAAAAATGTACTAAATCCGGCAACCCTTCTTGGTGTTACCATATAATAATTTTGGTTTTTTACGTATACTGTGAAAACGATCAATCCTAGACGTTTTTATTGTGCTAAATACTTCTTGCGAATACGAAATGTTATAAGATTGGTTATAATAATTTTTCCTGTCCGATTAACCGTTCTATACGAAAAACTACTTCAACAACTATACTTGCACACAGAGGTGACTATACGAGTATTCATCTAAGGTATAGGCTAGTTTCGACGGCATACTTTCTGCGCGCCGTGCACGAAAATGTGTTGGTAAGAGGGGTACGCGGGGCAAAACCGCATTACCCCGTGCATCCTTCTTACCTACACATTTTCGTGCGATGAACTAGCCTATTATATAAATTGGTCTTACTGGTCTTATTGATCTTTATTTTAGTTTTTTCATATACATGAAAGAAGAGAGATAGTACTTTGTGAACACGTGTTCCTTATTCTGTTACAATCAAAAAACGAAAACATTGCGAAATTTACAATTTTTTACAAATTTTTTTACATTTGACTACAATTTGATGATATGTTTTGACCTGAAATATTTCTTTTCTGTTTATATATTATTATTAGCTGTTATTAACAAAAACCGGTTAAATTTGACTGAGTAATCGAAGTTTTGCTCATTAAGCATCTACATTCCCGCGAAGTATTAAAAAGCTATTGAATAAATTCAAAATTATTAGTCAGAATTAAAAGAGTTTAGGTAATTGGATCTTTGCGTTTGTCCAATGCGTCATCTGTTTCGCGTTTAAAACAGTACAGTGTTCAGGTAAAAGGTGATATCTCCTTACAAATTTTACCGCTGGTAAAATCCAAAGGAAAAATTTGTCTGATGTCTTTACTAGTCCAGTGCCATTTTTTCTATTATAAGGTAGATGGCGTTTTGTATATGCCCACACATTTTACTGACCATTTTAATGTGGGGCACAATAAAATGCTGGTAAAACTTTGATATTTTTTTGTTTTGTTCACAAAGCGAATTTATTTAGTTTTTCCCGTGAATTTCCTTGACGACGATGCACACTTAGACCTGCCACAGCAACAATCTCGTCGTCGATATGATGATTTACATAGTTTATAAATAATAATCACTTACCATTTTTAAAAATATTTCCGATTAACTGTGATTTTAACAGCTGTCACGTCGTTTTCTCCACAAAAAACTTAAGTCAACTTTTTACCAGCGTTAAAGTGCTATTTTTTGGAGACCGCGTTAAATTTTATCAATACCCGAGCTTCATACTAGGCTTAAATGACTAACAGTAGTCTGAGAGCATGTTGATGTTGCTTTTCCCTTGCAAACGTTTTTCAATATGTTGCATTTGTTGATGAAATCGTTCATTTTCTTCGTCGCTGAGCTGGCCCAGGCTGCTCCGAAAATTTTAGTGTGAATTCTGATGGACACGTTGCAGCCCATTTCACAATAGGCACGCCACGTAGTCGGAACTTATCTGGTTGGCAAGGAAATTATTGCACAATAAAACAAAACAATTCCAGGCACATATTTCGACAGTAGGTACTCAATTTGATTGTCAAATCGTTGTTTCGCTTCCACATATTTTTTCGAATTTGAGCACCAACGAATGTACCTGAAAATTAACTAAAACCGATTGAAATGTTTAAGTACTTTTTGCCAGAAAATGATTTTAGATTCACTTAATCCAAGAAACTTTGTTCTGAGATGACGAACTGCTTCATGTAGCCGAGATTCCAATGGAGTGACTGTGTATCTTCGGGTGGTACCATTGTGATGTTCGACACAATTTTCTTTCCAATTTGAAACGATATACATACTGCGCACTCAGTTCGTTCATACATACTTCTTTCAAAAGTATCCCACGCACAACAAGGATACCTAATATTACCGCTTTGTATTCCAAACAAAATTGTCATAAAACTACTGTACATACGCGTATGCGTAACTTAATTTTAATTTGGTGTTACTGACAACAGCTTTTGAATCTGTTGTTGCTGTTGTGATTGGTGAAGTTGCAGTTGCTGTTCTTTTAGTTGTTGTCATTTGTTGTATTTTTTCACGATTTAACAGTTTTCATAATTAAAACTCAGTACTGCTTCAACTTTCGCTGTAGTTTAATATTTTACGGACATGTAGATGTTTAATGAGTAATTATTCGATAACTCAGTCAAATTTCCAGTGATTTCTGTTAGTAAAATCTCATAAGACGCCGAATCAAATTAGCTTTTATTATATAAACAGAAAAAAAAATATTTCAGATCAAAACATGTCATCAAATTGTTGTCAAAGTAGGAAAAATTTCTAAAAAATTGTAAAATTCAAAATGTTTTTAACTCTAGATTTTCTTTGCAACAAACAACATTTTAATACATTCAAATACTACAAAAAACTTCGGCAATGTATAAGAAATGTCGGAGCTTTAAATTATTATATACATGGGCCTACCCAATAACAGTTGTTTTTTGCTGAAAATGAAATTTTGCGCGTGTATGAGAAATATTTTCTATACTACTACTTTTAGTAGAACCAGACCTACACCCTACGCTATATCTCGTGAAAAGTATTGTTTGTATGTCGCTACCGGTTGCACCAATTTTACCAACATTCTTACCAATTTACTTAGAGAGGTTACTCTGGCTGCCACATTTCCCGGAAGGGAAAAGAAGTAAATTTGCTTATATTGTAGTTTCCTTCTCATAATGGGTTTTCCTTCGCGTTTCTTACCTAATTTTTGATTCTTGTTAGCACATAATACATCATTTGTCCTTCTACGATAGAATGAGTCTAGATTGTCAAAAATCAGACCTGCGCTGATAAAAAAGGTGAGCAGTGAGTTTTGCCATGAAATAAATTCATGGCAAAACTCTCTATGAAATTCCAGCCCCGCATAGTGCTAATCTTGTAAGGCATTCAAGTAAGTCCGCAGTATTTCGCCTAATATATAATTCACAGTTAAAAATGGTTTTAAGTGCATATATGAAGTCAGCTTGGTTGTGCACTTTGACATATACGACAGGCAGGAACCAAGCCGTACTGATGAGTACTATGGTTCCTGCTATAAGAAACCCCCGCTTTTGCATATAAATTTTCTTTCTTAAAAGAGTTTTCGATTGCAGGAGTTTTTTCCTCGAAGTGAGCAGTGTTTTTTCAAGCTTTATACTTATGAATTGAAGCTGATAGCCAAAGTTTTCGGACAACAGTCTAAATTTGACGAATGACACTATTAATATATCATAGTGCGTATCGAGGCATCAAGACAAACTCCCAGTCTTCTCACCGATTCAGCATATCACAATACATTAGAATTTAGAAAGAATGGAGGTAAATGATTATTTCCGATAGTCTACCTATATATCGACATCGATTGCGATTTATCGGGCTCTAGTAGCAAATGATTATCCCTAGCCCAAACAGTCATCGATGAAGCCTATTGGACGTTCCAAATGTTGCTGAATTTAATCCACAGATAAGTGGGACAATATCTGGGAAGTCATTAATGTACCTATAAAATAACAATGGATCCTTGGGGGTTGCCACATGTTAACATGTTAGATAAATAGCCACCGACCTTAACAAATTGTAGTCTATCATATAGGAAAGAACGATTTCAGCTAACGGGAAATGAAGGAAAATTAAATTTCACTAATCATTTAGACAAAAATTTAGAATGGCTTATGGTGCTTGCCATTCTAAATTTGTGTCTAAAGCCTTAAAGAAGTCAAACCAAGCAGATACAAATTAGGATCATGCAGAGCTCTCCCAATATAAATCGCAGATTTCCAGATGGTCAAGTAATTACTATTCTGTAGATAGTCGATCAAGTCAAAGAGCACGATTCAACATTTTTGGAAAGCAAAGAATCGCCCTGGGATACTTTGAATTTGAGGCTTGTCATCTACAAATTTGGTTTGGAGTATCACCCTATTTGAGTTTTAGCCTTTCATTATTTTGTTCCAAGCTTTATTTCTGTATATTTAGATCAATTTTTTGTTTTTTCAATTCAGTTTTATCAATTCTATCTTGGGTAGCCACTTTTCCTAAGACAAGACAATTCCAAACAGTTTTTATGACTAATTTTAAGTATACGCAACGTACATAGAAGAAAATAATCAAACTCATGACATCATTCACACGAGATACGAGCACTCGCATTACAGAACAACTGCAGTCATCGTCATTGGGAAACACATGACCAGTTGAAATATCCTTTCTTTTGAAAAAATTACTTATATGTTCATTTAAATATATTCTTAAATATTTCTAAACTCTTCTTTAACATATTTACTTTATTTTTTTTTCTTGTTACTGTTCGTTAACTTTGTGGGAAATAATTCACATAAGTTTGGAGAAAAAAATGTTAAGTGTTGATTGAATATGTTCTGTGATGATAATATCCCTTATTTTCATTTTCAACATACATATTCAAACATACGTATAAATAATAAGAGTATGTTAATTACATCTAATGCCTTCAAATTTATTTTTATCCGTAATTCTGAGATTACTGTTGTTATGTCTGAGTTTTTCTTTTCCAGCAAAAATGTTTTCTGGTTTCTGGAGTACCATTAGAAAATTTTAGCAAGCTAAAGGTAAATGTGTTAATACCACTACCGTCCCTCTATAGATAAATTAATTAATATTTTCAGTGCTTCAAAAAGAAATAAGTAATTTGGCTTCATGAATAATGGCTTGAAGTAAGTGACCGGAATAATTATAGCAGTGCAGAAAATGGAAGTTCCGACATAATAATTACCTTAAAATGTTCAAACCAACATTGGGGAAACAGAGAGAGAGAGACAGAGAAGAATACATTCATCCGATTTCGTCGATTACATACTGAAACGATTTTAACGATTCAATTAATAGATCCGTTGTGCCAATATTAATTAACATATAATTTGGATCCATCGAAAATCGATTATAATCGCTTTGGGCGGGAAGAATTTTGATACAAAAGACCTTCATAATCGGCTAATTGAAAGCTCGATATTTTAAAGCTATTAATAATAACAACAGGAATGAGGATTTTAATAAATCTAATTTCCTTTAAGGTACTGTGAAATTTTGTTAAAATTCAATAATAATTATTTCATTTTCAACACTTTAGGAACGAAACAGAAAATAAGGTATGATTTCTCCATTGTATAATTTCAACTAATTACAGGGAATTTTATACTGACGCAGTGTATGTGGCGTTTGTGCAATTTAGTGATTTCTGTACGTATGAGAATGTCGTGAAAATTATGTACTATAGGCTTTTATTATAAGAAAAGCTGATTACTGTTTCATTTGTAAAACTCTTTTGTAACCTTAACGAGGCGGTGCTTCACTTCACCCCATGACAAATAAAAATCAAACGATCTGGTTAAAAGCTCGAGACAATTGCGAAATTGATTTATTGGTGCCATACTTATTAAGCTGATGAAGCACTTCAATAAAACGTTCATTCATTGAAGTATCAACTAGATAAAAGATATTAAAAAATGGAAAAAGTTCAGAGTTTATTATCACCCCTTATGCAAATACTTCCCATCTACAATACGCAAGCGTATTATGTACACATTCAAGATCCAGGTGCTACATGATAATGAGAGGTTCTTTGTAAAGAAAAGAGATGCACAAAAATAGGAGGAAATTCGTCAATTTAAGGAGTATACTGTTGGATACTTTAAAATTGGTTCTACAAAATTACAAGAAAAAACCTTTTCTAATCTAAGCAGATCATATGCTGACTGTCTGTTTTGGTATCCTAAAAGTATGTTTAATTTATTATTTTGTAAAGAAATTCGTGCAAAAAGTACTACGAGTACAATAATATAGACAAGAAGGAACATAACTAAATCAAAGGGAGGGAAAAAAGTACAGAAAAGTTTTACTCCGTCAAATGTTAGAAAACATGATGTTAATTTGATGTCAAGTTTATATAGCAGTTACACGCAAATTTATACATGGTATCCCGTAAATAGTGAATAATGCTTAAGGCGTAAAAACTTCATCGTTTTTATATTATTGGGTTCCTTAAACTTTCAAAAAATCACATTGTGTTACTTTTTGCTACCATTTCTACAAACTACCTTAATTTGTATTCTTATATTTTTCTAAGTTACCCTTGAATAGTTGGTTAATAGTACATTTTTAAAAATTAATACGCATATCCCAGAAAAAGAAATTTTTTTCAATTTTTTTATTGACGAAAAGTGCATTTCTGGGCTTTGACTTCCTTTGGCGAAAAAAAAAAATGTAATGGTATGCATTGAAATATTACTCTAAAAAATTGCATTGCCAATTTAATGGAGATTTCAAAATATTTTAACACTTTTGAATTTTCGGTACAGAACACGAGATAGTGTTATTTACGTTCAAAATGGGCTGATTCTGGTGAAGTGATCAAATAACACAATTTTGTAATCGATTTCCGGGACAATACAAGAGGGAAATGTGGGAAATATTTACAACTTCAAAATAAAAACTGGGCTTATAAATATCGTTATCACAAGAGATGCTCGAACTGTCGCGGGTCTACCTTGATGGGAAAAAACGAACTTTTCAATAACATCATTCAGATTCTTGAACTACTATCTGAGGATATTATCCTTGTTCAGGGAAAAACAAAGACAAGGTTGTGACATTTCTGAATTCAAAGAAATCCAAAAAACTGAAAAATGCTGAGGTTTTTTATTAAAGTCAACCAAATCATTGCCTCAAATATGATTCACTATTTTCAGAGCACCCTGCATAAGTTGTGGATATTTAAACTGGAAATCAAATTAACACCATTTTTTGATTACATGTCTTTTTTGGGCTTTCTCCCTCCCTTTGATTTCTTGGCTAAATATTATTGCACCCATACTGCTTTTTGCACGAATTTATTTCAAAACCAAGTAAAAAAGGTAGAATTAGACCATTCTACCTTTTTACTTGTTTTTGAATTTTTACGATAACGTAGATGGATGTCCGTATATAAGTTCATATAATCACCCCACCTTTGATTATTTATTTATTTATTTGTTCACTTGAAAATGTCTTTGTACATTAAGACAGAGTCTTTTAGGAGTACAAGCTTAAAATACTAAATTATTGAACTGGGTTTACGAACATATTTCTAGAACGGTTCGTCGGATAGTAAAAATGATTATAACCAATTTCAAAGAATTTCATATTTTTAGGAACTTTTCAGTACAATAAAATTATTTAGGATTGATGCCTTTCACAGCATACGTAAAATACGGACATTTTTGTATGACAATACCAAGAAGGGGTTACCCTGTGTAACCCATTTTTGAAATTATATTTATTATTTTTATGAAAACGCCGTGTACAAAATTTTACCTCTGTACGTCAAGGCATTCTCGGGCAGTGCCAAAATGTACAGAAAAACGATTTTTTTGTGTGACAAACCTACGAATGAGTTACCCGATTTGTCCCATTTTCAAACTTAATTTTTTTTTTTTTTAAGCTGACTATTGTGTACACAGACGGGCGGATGGAATTGACAAACAAACGGGCGGATGGACAGACGGACGGGCATGCAAAAATTTCTACAAATGAAAAAAAGAGGAAGAGGATACCGTACGCCGAGGCTTAGAAAACATCAGTGGCAAGATAGTCTGCACTTACTGCGTTTGTTTTTTTTGTTTTTTTTTTTTCAAATAAATAATCACAGCTGTGATATTCAAAACATATTCAAAACGATGTTAAGTAGATATGAATGAAACACTTATTCGCATCGTTCCGAAATTGATATAAATTAGAAAAAAGCATAATGTGTGAAATACATGTGTATTGTTTACTGGTTTAAATAAAGTAAAACTTTGTTCAATAAACAAACAGTAATTAAATAAAACAAATCATTTAATAAAAAATAAGACATACAAAACAAAATCTAGCTTAGTGAAGAAATTCAATTACCATAAAATCTTAAAAAACCGAATTTGTAAATAACATCATTTTTATGGCCGAGGATACACAAACTCAAAAGTTGCTGTATCCAGACGTGCAAAAAAAAAATCAATTTGCCAAAATTCGTGTTAAAATTAAAAATATATTCTATTCACATCCAGTGGAATACTTTTAGAGAAAGTAAATTAAATTGAGAGATCTGCAGCCGATCGTCTGTATCCTAAAAGTATGTTTTCAGATCATGTTCCATTTTGTTAACTGGGAAAGACCTTCCTTCCCAAAGACAGATAGCTTAATTAGATGTAGAAAAAACCAATGACCAGAAACGAGCGACAAGCCAAATCTATCACCAGATGGCAGAGTAATTCAAGTTCTTCTTGAAGATGTACTCTCGGTAAATGAAGGGTACATGATATTAATGGATGTCGCATAGTCAAATTACTCAAATCCTTACTATTAATATTACTGGGATTATCTAACAAAAAAACTTTTTTTAAGTGCTACATGAAATAGATTGGATTATTACCGTCGTTATTTCAGGAAGAACCATCCGATTAGAGTTTAAAAATCTTCACAGCTATTATTGGTTTTCCATGCAATATTTTACTCCGCCTGCTAATACGATTTTTATTGCAGACTTGATAAAAGGTAATTACACAAAGAAAAGTAAACCAAAAATTTATTCTTTAAGAAGCAGAACCTCCCCTAACGTCATTCCTCGAATTTAATTTCATTAAGTGACAACCATCCAGCTTCAGAGACAATCAGATTTGAAAATTCGCTTAATGAATGAAAAACTATGAGAAAAGTAGCATGCTGGCTGTTTCCTCCATGGTGGTCCACGGGAGGTGATAGTACTCACCTAGCAAAACATAAAATTGGCCGGAAGGTTGGTGGGGGGGGGGGGGGGGGCATATCAACCGTTTCTGAGTTTCAGGGTGATTAAGAACTTATACTAGGTTTTCACAAAACTCCCAGTATCTTAGAAGGTACAGGAGATACGGTCACCGTCCAAAGCTGATTATGTGTAGATCTTCATGGCCTTTACAACGACTGGTCAAACAGCCCCGTACTACTCTCTTCTCAGGAGGAATTGTGGTCTAAACTAAAAATTTCGGATTTTCTTACATTTTTCTTTTAATTTTACCTCTATTTTTTTTTTCAAAAAGGTTATTAATATAACTCTTCTGTAGCAAAACCGAAAACTGTAGACTCTCTTCTTTAACTGGACCTATTATATATAATAAATATATAGAAGGTAACGCTAGCTATTTCCGAAATCCGTCGCGTATGTCCATTCCAAAAGGTTCTCGCAGAAAATACTCATTTCAGTATTTTCTTCCGAATTTTGACCTACATACGTATATCAGTGTGCGATGGCTTGACAGAGCCCTGTAGGTCATAATTTCCCTCGGGCAGCCTTGATTAATGTGGAGTTTTCGGAAAGCAAATTGGAAAGCCACCTTTGGTAATTTAGAATTGGATTAAAAGAATTAGAAAATTATTAATCTCTCAAACGTTGATTCAGCTACTTCATAAGAAGCTTTAAAAAATAATAGCAATTGTAAAAGGCATAATTTTAATAAGTTAATAAGTTTGGTACCTTATTCAATTAAAGAAAATGTGAACCGTAAAGGAACAGCTTTTTCCCATCTGTTGCTTTTTGCCTGTAAAATAGATAACCTTTTTTCACGTATCCAATTTTAGGTAAACGGAAGAGCACCGATATCTAGGTGCATGCTAAAGTTCGATACAAGGAGATCAGAATATAGTAGAAGTGAAGTGATAAGATCGCTGTACAGCTTTAGGGAAAGTGGATCTTCTCACAAAGCAATGTGTGTTTTATTCTTCAACACCACTCGAAGTTATATTCGTGGTCCACAGCTAGACTTATTGTACAATATCATTTAGTAACCTGCGAATCACAAGATGTTGTGATTCATCAAGACTCAGTCTCTCGCGCAGTCTCCCTTTCTCTCTCTCGCTGTTTTTCTCGATCTCGCTCTCTCTCTCTCGCTCTGCCTCTCTCTGGCGTTGTCTCTCTATTATTTTCCTCTCTCTGTCTCACTCTCTCGCTTTCCTCTCGCTGTCTCTCGGTCACTTTCCTCTCTGTATCTCTCTCTCTCTTTATTCCCTCTTTATTCCTTCTAGTTCTCTCCCTCTCCCGCGTTCATCAGGAGTGTCATAAATTTAGTCTGTATTTGGCTGAAGACAGTGGACTTGGCTGACTGTCGACCTGACTAGAGCTCACTTTGCTTACGGTACATCTGAGACAGAATACATTTCTGCTGTTGAGGATACGCGGTATTTCTCACATCTTAGCCAACTCAGAATAGGCCTATACCGCCAAAAGTGGATATAATAGAATATATGAAGGATTGTAGTACAAAATTTGCATTCCGTTCTGCACTAAGTGGAATTTTTACCTTGGTGCTTAGAATGGTGCCGTGTACGTTCTTACCGTCTTTGTTATTATCAGATACGAACAAACATAAATATAGGAGTCCGAATAAATACTAGAGCACCTAAATTCACGAGATGCGCATTACCTGTACCAGATCCATAATTTTCCGATGATTATTATCAAAACCTATTTCGTTCCACCACACTATAGGTCCATAAGTTTAGATGGATCGGTGACTTAGATTCCACTCCTTTCTATTGCTTTTCGACGTTTTTCGCTCTACCTTTTATTATAATTAAAACTCAGTTTTTTTATAATTATAATTTCTGCGTATTTTATTCCATCTTTAAATTCCAATGAAGTCAAAAGAGGTAGAAGTAGAAAATTACATTGGTACAATATTCCTTATCGTTTTGAAAGGAAAGAGATCGGGCTTAGTGAATTAATAGTCAGAAAGAAATCTTTAAACCACTTGGTAAGTTAGTCTGAACATTTTAGAAAGACAATTGCTGTTCCTGATTTGAAGATTGTATACGGCCGGCGGATTCTAAAATGTAGAACTCTCAATTTTCCCTCAACCGCAAAATCAGACATGGCAGGACGTTAGACTTGACGCAAACATTTCTTGGGAATATAGAATAAGCAACGGCGCTCTAAATTTCTATCATGTAGATAAATGTAAGTCTTCTTTTTTTGTTAAGTTTCACTACAAAAAGCCATCCCGGTAATCTACATACTTTTAGATAGATCATAGATCTTTATGACGCGCACGACGATTGAGATAGTTAAAGATTGTGATAAACGTTTTTTTAATTTTTTATGGGAGTGAGTTAGGAGCCTCAAAAATTTTTTATTCTTGTATCGTGTGAGGTATTGTTTGAAAGAACTTCTTTCAATTGGTTATAAATATATAGCCCAAAATGAACGAAAAACCACCGTCCCCACCCTGCCTGAACTTCTGGGATTGTAAAGTCAAAATTTTGATATTATCAAGACTAGTAGGTATTGATTAATAGCTAACAAAAGATCTGTCTCTAATTATTTTTATGTTAATTTCTAAGACAACTCTTACTAATAACGCTTATAATATTTTTGAAATTTTACAATACGGTAGTGTTTAAAACATAAAATATAGAGTTGACTAAAGGGGAAACACAGAAATCGATGACGTATTTAGTAATGTTCCAGTATAATGTGGCACAATTTAGTTCAATTCCTTTATTTTTCAGTTATCGCAGGCAAATTTGGATTCGATTCGGTCGATCGACTCTTCACTGATAGGATTCTGGTACGAAATCCTGATTGCGCCAGTCCGACTCGTTCTTGACCAAATTTTTATTTGTGCTATAATTACCTTAATCTATTTGAATTAATTTGTGTATATTTGTAATTGTTACTATCAAAATATCCTTTGATTTTGGAAATCATCTACATTTTTTGTCTTTATGCCCAACGTCCTATTTCTATGTCCCTAAGACAGACCCCGATATGTCAAAAAATCTGTTTTATTTTGCCACAAAAAAATTGCTAAAATGGTCGATAGAGCCATCTTCAAAAAATTATAGAACATATTCTATTTGATCAAATTATATGATATTTGACGTTTTGAAAAGCGGAACCTCAATTCTTTTCTAAAAAAAATTATGCTGAGAAATTCGTAGAAATTTTTATTTTAAAGATAATAAAAATGTTCGTTTATTCGATATCCTAGAAACTCCATCATCACCAATCCTTCGGTATAATTATGTGCAACCATGCAATCTCCGGCTATATATTCAACCAAGTAACTCCAACTCCTCTTAATTTTTAATGATGACAAGAACCAAAGTAAAAAATAAACAAACCCTCTGGAGATAATAGAACGTGAAGGAAAAATCGATGAAAATATGACAGGCAATAAAATTTAAAAATTAACCGAAGCATGTTTTATTAATACTTGCTTACCTAAAATTCGTCCCTTTATTAATACAGACATGACAGTAATGCAAAAAAAAAGTATACAGTAAAAGTACATTTCATTTAATGCGGACTCCATTGCACACACTTTAAATCATTATATGACTCGCAGAAAGAGAGAAACCAAAACAACAATATTAATGAATGAATTTTTTTTTAATACTTCCTGAACCCATCTTTCATTACACATAAAAAGGGGCCATCCCCGAAATCATATTTATTTGTTTATTTGTATTCCAAACATTTCGTATCATTACCATCTGGGAAGTTCATAAAATTGTCGTTTGTCCTCTTGCATAATGAATGTCGGGACTGAGTTTCCTCCAAAGAAGTCGTTTCCAGCAAAATAAGCAGTAACTTGTGCCAAGCTAGAGTCTCTATCTTTTCGTGTCATCAAAACAAAGCATCAAAATTTGGTTTTTAGCCAGATTTTGCTAACCCAAGAATTTCTTCAATAAATTTTCATGAGGAAAATGCATTTTCATGTTAAGCCACGCAAAAGAAATTGAATTTAACATTTGGAACATGAAGCCCCGGATGAATAGTTCATATTGGACAGGCGATCTGATAGTGAGTGAATTATTATTTGATCCAGTGAAATTTAATGATGTTAACTCAGTTCAGTTTCTACGAAAACCAGTTCCAGATATTTTTAATGACTGCGAATTTTGTTTTATGCCGATAATGTTGCAGAGATTTTGTGGGTTTTTTTTTTCATTTATGTTTTTGTTTTAACCACTGCATTTTTATTACTGAAGGCATTTTGCTTTTAATAATTAAGTTCGAAGGCCTTGATTACTTTTCACTTTTGGTACTTGTATCGGAAATAAAGTTCGCTATTGTTTTTCAATAAATTTTAAATTTAAGTCTTTTAGGTGTCATTATCTTTTGCTCAAATATTTTTATCCACTTTTACAAATTGTTTGGATATTTTTTAAAATGATATTCATTGACTTTGTTTGTTTGCGGGAGACGTCCATTTATTCTATGGAAGATTTTGTTGTTTGATAAACGTCTATTGAGAAATAGTTCCGGATACGAGTGCCTTGATCTATCTTCATTGCAATTAGTACATCCTTCAATCTATGAGGTGCTTATAATATGTTTTTTGCGGATTAGAGTACCCCATTTCGACTACTCGAATGTATTGTGATTATACACTCAGTTAAGCAGAAAACCAACACAATCATCAACAAATCCTACAATTTCATCTATTTATTGCATACAAAGTAATCAGTTTGCACAAATTGTTGTCACAAAGCTTAGGTATTTTTCAATAAGATGAGGGAATATTCCCTCAAATGTAGGTTTTTTCCCCTAAATTTTAGTAAAAATACAGATTACCCTTTAGGTTTTTTTTACCGGGGTAAACTTGTTTTGTTCAAGAAGGACTTTATTTGGATTTTCCGGTAGATAGCAAAAGCTAAACAATTTTTTTAATTTGTTATTTCATCACACAACCCATTATATTTTTGGTGACGAGTTTCAAGTCTTGATTCATCAACAGGTCCCAAATAGCGAAATTTTTTAATAAAAAATGGTTTTCTTTTTTCTCAATTTTTAATTTTTTTAATTTGTTCATTTCTTTTCTTTGTTCTATTTTTTCACTTGTTTTTCAAGTCAAAAATCTTGAAGAGTAATCTCTATTTTTATTAACAGTATTAACAGATATTCATTGGAAACAAATATTAAGCGATTTTTTTTATTTTAATTATCTACTATTGACATTTTAGAAGAAAATATATTCGTATCAAAATTTTAAATTAAATATAACACAGCAAATTTGTATGGACGTTTTTTCAAGACTTCAACTTAACGGCTCAACAACTAAAACATTTGATCATAAATTGTAGCGTGTTGGATATCATTAAAAAGGATTAAATTTCCTCTTTGGAACAAGTGCTCCAGTTTAAGCTTAGGATGTGCTTCAAAGAACTTATGAGCATAAGTGTCTTCACTCCCTTTGAAAAGTGATATAATTTCAGATATAAATTTGACGAGGTAGAAGTGTGTTCAGGGCACTCTAGGGAATCCATTGGCATACTCCATCTTGCTCCCTTATCGAATACCCTGTATAATTTTACAAACTTAGACCAGAAAAGACTAGCAAAGCAAATCTATAAAGTAAAGTGACTTCATTTTGCAAAACAACAAAAAAGCAAAGGCAAAATAATGTTCGACCGTCTCACAGAAACCTTACAATATTTCAAGGAATCAGTCAGCCGAATGGAGAAATCAAGTCTCGTTTATATCATGCCATTTAATTTAATTATAAGTGTAAAGAAAAAATGAGGAACTGCAATGAAAGCTTAGGAAATTCTTTATATCATCACCTGCAAGTTTAAGAAGAAAAATTATATTCATTTGCTAGAAAGAAAATTTAATTCTATACAAAATTGGGAGAAACATTCAGGAGCTCCTCTTAAAATTTAGAGAAAGTTTTCTTCTTTTAATTATCTAATTTTCACCGAACGCCAAAAATGTTTAGTATTGATATTTTTCAAATGTAGTCAAATGCAGCGAACATGTTTCTGCCCAATTTTCTTCAGATTCAATTAATTCGCTCATCTTTCAAATGTCTCCTTTCGAAATTAAAATCTCCAACGATTAATTTACGATCATAAATCCGTAAAAGCTTGCTTTATAGCTATACCAGCGCCTAATAGTAACGGCCGTTTGTACATTGTACTCTTGGTCATATCCTTCACATTTCCACTTTCTCTACAACTTCTTTAAACTAGTCCGAATTATGTGAAACCTGCGCAAAGCACCAAGTTACATAGATAAAAGCACAACTCTCATTCGAACTTTAACCTTACAAAAGCTTAAGTCTCTTATTTCATCCCACTGACATCATCGGATGCTGTAAAGATGGTACCACATCTGTACCGCAAGCGAATCGGGAACTTCGAGATAGTACCAAACATCTAATGGAAATCAGTTATACTGCTAGGTTCAATCAGGAAAGCTGGGTTGTTGTGACGCGATTCGCGGACACATTAAACGCACAAATAAACCAACTTCAGACCGTTAGTTTTTTTGTTTGAAGTGTATTAAACATGTGTTAAAATTGCGTCTCCAGTTTCTCGCCTATAATTACGAATTGAGCAGAAATTACATAATAATTACTATTTAAAAAAAAAAAACGTGTGTTAATACAGAAAAAAAGAAATCTAGCGCCACACCCCGACAAGCTCTTAGTGGAGGATGGCAGTGTTTTACACGGTACTAACTTTGTTCTAAGTATGTATGCCAAGCTTTTCGGTTATTATGAAAACCAATTTTCGTTAACGTTATTCTACCGAAAAATGTGAAAGCTTTGAATCGGGGATACCACAGTGCTATAATTCCTGGTACCCTCGCTTTCTGTTCTTTAGTGAATCCTCGTATACAGTCTACTGTGAAATTTGATGTGAAGCACTCGCACAAACCCTTATCTAGGACCCGCAATATGGATTAATGGCAGTACCTTCTCCTGATAGTGCTTATCGGTATGTAACCCAAAATGTTGTCCGTAACTCCACCCGGAAGTATTGTTGATAGTTCCATGAAAATTATATGCACCCACAAGCAGAAACTTGATCGTTATTCAAGAAAGCCATTATTTGCTTCGTAGTCTCCTTTCCCAAACTTGTGATATATATCAAAGGAAAATTTAAAATGCACAACCTGATTTCAAGGGCTTAGTAAAAGTAGCGGTAATATATACAAAATTAGGATATGATAATGAAATGTTCATTTTGCATAATTTCGTAGTCCTAGAGGATACATGCATGTAGTAGTAGTCTCGTATTCACCCGCTAGCAGCATTTTCAGATTTTTTATGTTTTCTAATATTTCGCGTAAAACGGCGAATAACGTACAGCCGCAATTATATATTTTTCTTCGAATTTCACGAGCTTCGACTGAGGTAAAGAAACATTCAGAGCAATTCTAAAAATATATGGATTGTCTTTGTGTACAAACCTAGAGATATTCTTTTTATACCCTAAATGAAATTATTGTAAATTATTATAAGTAGGGGGTGGGGCCTGAGAGCTGACCATTAAATTGCAACCTAAAAGATCTTTTGTGCTATGACTATTTTATGTAAGTTATAGACGTAATGATCATTTGGACGTAATGGTCATTTGGTCGGAGTAATTATATTACAATTTAAAGGTGGCGTCCCGCACCCTGTGATTTCACGCGCCGCACGAGCACGAGCCAACGCGTCGTAGGAAAGGCCTGGCTTGGTGTGCCGCGAGCTTGCCTGTGATAGCGCGTCCGATACATTTTGAGCTGGTAAATTCAAAGGTGAGACGCGAGCGTGCGCGCGTTGGCTCATGGTGACTCGAGCGCGGGTGACATTTCTCATTCAAGAGCGGCTGCAAAAATTGCCATAATTTCTTAACGAAGAATTTTGGAATGAATATTTGGTAAAAAGTAGGCGCCGTGCCACAAACGAGATCAAGCCAGCATGCGCCGTGGGAAGCGTATAGGCGCGGCGCGGTCCGATGCGAGCTCGCCCTTGCTAGATGGCTTGGTTCGTGAAACCACGTGCCGTGGGAAGCAAGATTAAAATGTATTGGAACCGCCATGCTATTTATAGCGTTGATGAGCAAATTAAATCAAAACAGAGTGTTGCATATATTCCTAGATGACCCGACGGCAAATGCAATTTCATACATTATGCGGAAACGCCATAACTTTGAAACACCATTTAGAGTGCTCTTAACGGATCGTCCATAGTGGCACACTGTGGATCCACGGTTAAAAAAGGATCACTTAAATGGCACAGTGGAATACAGAATAGGCGTGGGCATATATGCGCAAAAGTGCCATCTCACAATGTCACTGGCGGCCTCACCAGCCATTTTCCAGGCAGAAATATACGCCATAGTATTCTGCGCTCGCGAATAAATTGACGAAAATATGCGTGGAGCTAGAATATATGTAATAACAGACAGCCAAACTGAGCTCTTAAAGCATTTAACTACTTTACCTTTGAGTCTAAAAGTTTAATATTCTAATAGTCTTATTGATAAAAAAAATATCAAGAAACAAAAAAAATATGAGAGCACCAACCTTAAACCAAGTCAAACTTTATTAAATCAATCTAATACAAGTAGATAAATTATATAGGCGATTTATTTACGGGAAACGAGTTCTAATGATCACGATGGAGCACTTCATACTAATAGTGTTTTCTTAATATTATACGTTTTTCCACTTTTTATTATTCTCATGTAAACTACTCACTTCGCGTCTGCCGCGCAGGAAAAGGTGTATTTAATCCTTCGTACTCACGGGAATGGAAATTATTTTTTGTCAAATGTGAGCAAGAATGAACATGAACGAAAAATAAGTTTAATTTTGTTAATTTGGCAAAAATAGATAATGCAAATATTGTGCAAAATTATGTTTTTTATGGTATGATCTATAACACCTAAGTTGGCAATCACTATTTTTATTACTCTTATTGAAAACTTAAACACTGTTGTTCATCAAATTTTGCATTTTGACTAACGGCTTGTCAATTTATATGAGGATTCTTATAAATAGGAGCTCTGACTTTCAAATTACTGCAAATACAGTGACTCAGCTACAATAAAAACCAATTTTATCGGAATTTACTACTTACCAGTGAAGTTCTTAGAATAAATTATGAACACTTCAGTTTTATTTCTAATTGCATGTAAGATTCGAATGTGATTTTTACAGTTGTCGATTTACTTGTGGACACCACTGTATGTATATATTGATGAGAATATTATGTACTGTGCATTAACGAAAACTTCTTCTCATATTCTATTGAATCTTCTATGAGATAGCAGTGGATGCTAAGATTGTTATGTGCCCACATTTTGTCTAGCCCGAGAAACGAAAAGTGAGCTACAAAGGTCACCAATTACCAGAGGGGTCGAATTTTTTTATGTGAAAAGTATGGCTTGTGTCATAAATAAAATTTTTAATGAGTCTCAATTAAAATGTCCTAAATGGCTTGTTGCGCAGAATGTCTTCAGATGTCGTTCATCCCTTTCTATACCTTTATAATAGACATACAGTAGCTCAATAGTTTTAAAACTTCGTTTTTTAATTGCCTTAAATTTGAAACCCTTTAAAAAATTTCTCTCTTCTTGCAAGTTGACTAGCTTTGCATTTTAAGTGCCACTCTCAAGCCTTCATATTATTGCAGTTTTCTCTTCAACATTGAAATTCTCCTATTTTCCAGCTGAGAGTGTACTCATAATATTGTTAATATTCATATTCAATTGTGAATATATCCTACAGATCTTCGTCTCCAAGATCCAAATCCTTTTATTCTAAATATAAGTTTCAATATTGTAAGTTAGGTTATCAAAAACATATTCCACCAAGGGCTATCGAATAAATAGAAAAAGCGTAAAACTAGAAATTGCATTCTAGACAAAAATAAGGTAAAACAAAAAAATATATAAGAAGACCACATTCTGTTGTAAAGTTAAAATATACCTTTTAGTTCTTTGCTATTAAAAAATACTTTTTAATTTGTAATCCTGCAATAACACGTTTAATATAAACAACAGGTACTTTTCTATGTTTGTACAGTCTTGAACTACTTTGAGGTTATGTTGAAAGCAAATTGTTTTTGACAGTTGCAACATCAATCGTTAGCTTTCTTATCTTATTTCTAAGGCAACTAAGCAGCGTTTTTATTTGGACTTTGCAGATAACTCAGTAAAGAAATGCTACTCTGTTTATCACATACGTATGTATTAACCTGTTTAAAATAGCACAGATGAGAACTTGTCTTTCCATCCGTCTCTCCGTCCATCCATCTGTCTCACGATAACTTGAAAAAGCGTGCACTTAGAGAGCTGAAATTTTGCACACTGGCTAAGTTCAAAAATGGGACCAATCGGGCAACTCCTTCGTAGGTTTGCCATACAAAAGTTCTATTTTCACTATATATTTAGACACTACCTGAGAACGCGTCAACGAAGTAATTTAAAATTTTGTGCTCGGCGTGTTCACAGAAATAGTCAATATAATTTCAAAAATGGATTGAATCGGGCAACCCGTTCTTGGTGTTGTCATATAAAAATTTTGGATTTTTACGTATGCTGTGAAAACGATCAATCTTATACGTTCTTATTCTCTTAATTAATCAGTAATGGAATATTCTTATCCTGTTCAAATAACCCGTTTATGGAATGCTCTTCCTCATGGTGTCAAGAATTTCAGAAGACTCATCCAGGCAACCACGAATTAACTTTTTCATCTAATATATATATATTTTTAATATTTTACTATGTTTCTCTCTCCACAATTGAGGCTCCAGAATAATCATCAGTTAAGAATTCTCCAGCATCGTAGCATCGTAGCATCGTAGCATCTTTATTTTTTTTCTCTCTTTTTTTCCGGTTTTCTATTTATTTTAGATATATTTTTTAATGTTAACTTAGAATACTATCTAGCTCCATGTACCTAATTGTACTCTAAAAGATTATACAATCTTGTGTACGCAATACCGGAATATGTATTTATTATTATTATTTATTGTACCGAAACGTTCTTCAGAATATGAAATCCTATGAATTTGGTGATAATCATTTTTGCCGAAAAGTACAAAAATCCGTAATTAACTTTGAAAGAAACTGCTTTAAATTTCTATATCAATTGTTCGGGGTCCGGAAAATTGATCGCCCGCAATTGATCGCCAGCAATTTATCGCCAACAATTGATCGCTAGCAGTTTACCGCCGCGGCAGTTTATCGCGTAAGCAATTTATCGCCAACAATTGATCGCTAGCAGTTTACCGCCGCGGCAGTTTATCGCGTAAGCAATTTATAGCCTACAATTGATCGCTAGCATATTTTATCGCCAGTCCATACATATTTTCAATTTATAACTTGCAAATAAGTTTTGCCTGTACGTGTTATTTAAGAATTTAGTACCGCTAAAAATGTAAGTTATATCCTACGTATAGGCAATAAGGGTGTAGTACGTAAATAAAAAGCACAGCTAAAAATGTAAGTTATATCCTACGTATAGGCAGGTATTTGGATTAGTGCAGAGATACTTGACCGATATGATTGATAATTCGCCTTTCTACCTGGCTATAGCAACTAAATTTGTAATAAAAAGAAACAATTGTTTAGGTATTCTGAAAAAGAAACAATCGTTTAGGTATTCTGTACGTATATAAAAACCACATGTATGGAAATATGTAATTTGATAGGTAGATTATGTATTATAGTAGTTACATGCATCACATAAATTGTAAAATATCCTTTTTGGGAGAAGCTCATGCTGGATTAGTGGATTCTCTGATATTTTCTATATATAACATAAGTAGCATAAATTAGGGGCGTGCCGATTATGAAGGTACCTATATGTATATAAACTCTTACAGTCACAACATTTTCTTATTTCGAGTTTATTTTTCATCCTTTTGAGTTTAAGAACGCATCATGTCGGTGGAATTATTGAAATCGGAAAAAGGAAAACCGAAGTTGTGTTTTAGTGGACATTTGTTTTATAAAGACAGGCAAAATGAAACAAAAATTCATTGGAAGTGTCAAAATTACCGAAAAACAAAATGTGCCGCTCGAGTTACTACGGTAGATAACACCGTCGTTAAAAGATGGAAGGAGCATAATCATTGTGGCGACGCAGCAGGAGTTGAAGCAGCACAAGTCCTTGATACCATTCGAAGTTATGCAGAAACAACAAATAATACGCCCCATTGTATTATTTCAAATGTTTCGAGAACCTGTAGCCGAGCAGCAGCCCCAAAGCTTCCAAGTATAGACACAATGAAACGAACGATCCGAAATATAAGAAGTCGAAGTTTTGATGGGCCAGCTCTTCCCTTACTTTTTTTTCAACTCTACACGATACATGGATTCAAGGACAAAATATCGCTTCCATTAGTTTATGCATTATTGCCTAACAAGTCTGAAGAAACCTATGCATCCCTGCTTGAGCAGCTGAAAATATTGGAACCGGCTATGTCTCCGCAATCAATAACTATAGATTTTGAAATGGCGATGATGAATGCTTGCAGAAGAGTTTTTCCCGGCGCTTCGCAACGAGGTTGTTTTTTCCACTTTTCACAATGTATTTTTCGTTCCATTCAGAATAATGGATTGAAAAAACGTTATGAAAGTGATGCTAATTTTGCTTTAAATATGCGAATTTTGGCAGCAATTGCATTTGTTCCCACTCCTATTACTACGACCGTTTTTGAACATTTGTGTGCAAATGGTATTTTTCCTCCAGAATCGCAAGAAGTTCTTGATTATTTTGAGGATACATGGATTGGACGCCCAACCAGACGACATCTTCGCCGATCACCAAAGTACTCCCATGAAATGTGGAACGTACACCAGCTTGTTCTTGAAGGATTACCAAGAACGAATAATTCGGTTGAAGGCTGGCATAGAGGATTTGAGGAACAAGTCGCTGCTTCTCACCCCAACATTTGGAAATTTATCGAATGTATTAAAAGAGAACAAAGTATTAACGAATTGCGCATTGAGCAATATTTAAGTGGAAGTGATCCGGGCAACAACAAAAAGAAGTATCGCGACTATGAAGACCGAATTAAAAGGCTTGTTAGTGGATATGATGACGGGGATGATATTGTTGATTATCTGAGAGGTATAGCGCATAATATATCTTATTAATAATTTTCTTCAAGAAAGAATTTTTTGGGATATCTCCGGTATATAGCAAAAGCTAAAAAATGTTCTAATTTGTTATTTCATCACACAATCCATTAATTTTTGGTGACAAGTTTCAAGTCTTGATTTGACTCATCAACAGGTCCCAAATAGCGAAATTGGGTGATTAGAAAAACAAATGAAAAAATGAAAAAAGAAGAAAGAAATGAAAAATTTAAGAAAAATAGAAAAAAACAATTTTTTTATTTATTAAAAAAAATTTAAAAAATTTTAAAGAAACAGATTCATTCGAAGCGAATCGAACCTGTATACGCCACGCAGTGGGCTGAAAAATGAAGAAGAAAAAGGAAGAAGAAGAAGAGTTTCGTGTCAGCAGAAAACCTTCCACTCATCGGTGCAGCTTGGTTTTCTGCCTGCTGCAGACGCTTGAAAATAGATCAAACCGATCTCTTCTCATATAAACTCAGAATAAATTCTGGGTGTGAATTATATGAGGAAAAAACACTCCTATACAATCCCAGGAGGAAAATAAATAAAAAGAGATTACTCTTTTGGACTTTTTACCGGGTTAAACTTAATTTTCTTCAAGAAAGAATTTTTTGGGATATCTCCGGTATATAGCAAAAGCTAAAAAATGTTCTAATTTGTTATTTCATCACACAATCCATTAATTTTTGGTGACAAGTTTCAAGTCTTGATTTGACTCATCAACAGGTCCCAAATAGCGAAATTGGGTGATTAGAAAAACAAATGAAAAAATGAAAAAAGAAGAAAGAAATGAAAAATTTAAGAAAAATAGAAAAAAACAATTTTTTTATTTATTAAAAAAATTTAAAAAATTTTAAAGAAACAGATTCATTCGAAGCGAATCGAACCTGTATACGCCACGCAGTGGGCTGAAAAATGAAGAAGAAAAAGGAAGAAGAAGAAGCGTTTCGTGTCAGCAGAAAACCTTCCACTCATCGGTGCAGCTTGGTTTTCTGCCTGCTGCAGACGCTTGAAAATAGATCAAACCGATCTCTTCTCATATAAACTCAGAATAAATTCTGGGTGTGAATTATATGAGGAAAAAACACTCCTATACAATCCCAGGAGGAAAATAAATAAAAAGAGATTACTCTTTTGGACTTTTTACCGGGTTAAACTTAATTTTCTTCAAGAAAGAATTTTTTGGGATATCTCCGGTATATAGCAAAAGCTAAAAAATGTTCTAATTTGTTATTTCATCACACAATCCATTAATTTTTGGTGACAAGTTTCAAGTCTTGATTTGACTCATCAACAGGTCCCAAATAGCGAAATTCTGCTGACACGAAACGCTTCTTCTTCTTCCTTTTTCTTCTTCATTTTTCAGCCCACTGCGTGGCGTATACAGGTTCGATTCGCTTCGAATGAATCTGTTTCTTTAAAATTTTTTAAATTTTTTTAATAAATAAAAAAATTGTTTTTTTCTATTTTTCTTAAATTTTTCATTTCTTTCTTCTTTTTTCATTTTTTCATTTGTTTTTCTAATCACCCAATTTCGCTATTTGGGACCTGTTGATGAGTCAAATCAAGACTTGAAACTTGTCACCAAAAATTAATGGATTGTGTGATGAAATAACAAATTAGAACATTTTTTAGCTTTTGCTATATACCGGAGATATCCCAAAAAATTCTTTCTTGAAGAAAATTAAGTTTAACCCGGTAAAAAGTCCAAAAGAGTAATCTCTTTTTATTTATTTTCCTCCTGGGATTGTATAGGAGTGTTTTTTCCTCATATAATTCACACCCAGAATTTATTCTGAGTTTATATGAGAAGAGATCGGTTTGATCTATTTTCAAGCGTCTGCAGCAGGCAGAAAACCAAGCTGCACCGATGAGTGGAAGGTTTTCTGCTGACACGAAACGCTTCTTCTTCTTCCTTTTTCTTCTTCATTTTTCAGCCCACTGCGTGGCGTATACAGGTTCGATTCGCTTCGAATGAATCTGTTTCTTTAAAATTTTTTAAATTTTTTTAATAAATAAAAAAATTGTTTTTTTCTATTTTTCTTAAATTTTTCATTTCTTTCTTCTTTTTTCATTTTTTCATTTGTTTTTCTAATCACCCAATTTCGCTATTTGGGACCTGTTGATGAGTCAAATCAAGACTTGAAACTTGTCACCAAAAATTAATGGATTGTGTGATGAAATAACAAATTAGAACATTTTTTAGCTTTTGCTATATACCGGAGATATCCCAAAAAATTCTTTCTTGAAGAAAATTAAGTTTAACCCGGTAAAAAGTCCAAAAGAGTAATCTCTTTTTACTTATTAATAATGTGAATACTGTGCTTTAAAATTTATATAGTCTCTTAGTAATTATTAAAGTCTGAAGATCGCATAAATATTCATTTTGAGTTTTTACAGTGTACTACGTCTTACCTAATGTTATAATTAGTTTAGTTTAAAAGTAACCAATTATTATTGTTTAAAAAATGGATTTTTTACAATTTATGTGATACATGTAACTACTATAATCTACCTATTAAATGTAACTACTATAATACATAATCTACCTATTAAATTATATATTTCCATACATGTGCTTTTTATTTACGTACTACACCCTTATTGCCTATACGTAGGATATAACTTACATTTTTAGCGGTATTAAATTCTTAAATAACACGTACAGGCAAAACTTATTTGCAAGTTATAAATTGAAAATATGTATGGACTGGCGATAAAATATGCTAGCGATCAATTGTAGGCTATAAATTGCTTACGCGATAAACTGCCGCGGCGGTAAACTGCTAGCGATCAATTGTTGGCGATAAATTGCTTACGCGATAAACTGCCGCGGCGGTAAACTGCTAGCGATCAATTATTGGCGATAAATTGCTGGCGATCAATTGCGGGCGATCAATTTTCCTAGACCCCAATTGTTCATTATCAGTTTATCACAAAATTTTCATGTTAAAAAAATTATATTGCACTTTGCAGCGTTTTATTTTTGTACTTTTTGTGTGGAATATGGGAAAATAAAAACTTAAGTGAAGTGTTTTCACCTGCAATTCAAATTAAGTCATAATTTAAAACTTTTGTTTGATTGGTAAATGTTTGCACAAACGATATCGTACTCGCGTGTGCTTGCACTCGGGAAAAGGGCAACGGCCCAACATAAAAAACAATAAGTGTTTGCTCTGCTTGCAATACTGAAAACTCACTTGCAGTGGCGGATCATGAGACCCCTTCTAACAAAATTAAGTAAAAAAGTATTTAATTAATTGAGTTATTTGATAAAATTTATTTTTATTTAATTTTCTTTTTATTTATATAATTCAACTTCAAAAAATTATACAAAATATATTTATTCCAAAACTGAAACAAATAAAAATTTATTTCAATTAATATTATGCATAGTATGCATGTGATGTATGTGTATAGGTTTTTCTCAGAATTTGAGTTTGGGATCCCAACTGTGGCTGACCTAAAACCCTCGAGAAACCCCTTCCCAAGGCACGAAACAGATTCCCTCACTGCCTTCACTTAGTTCTAACTCTTAACAGAAATATTCGCAGCGTTCTTATGTAAAACCACTTCCATGTATAATATGGACTGACTATGTCCATAGAAATACACTGCAGAAAGTGGGCTCACTTCTATTATAGCATTCTTTTTCGGCCTAAGCACCAAGTACCAACTGAGAGTCAACTGTAAACTACAAATAAATAAGTGGATTCGTCGATTAATTATTTGAGTTATTTAGTGATAAAAAGTGTTTTACCAAAGACAGTATATTGATAGATACCATCTCAACAGAAATTCGAAAGGTTTCACTTTTAAACTTCCCGTCAATGTTGTTTTATTATTTTGGCATCGACGTAAGAATTTATTTTGACACACAAAATTGTACTCGCAAGAAATAGCATATCCAGCAGTCCATTATATATACATATATACCAGTGTGTTAAACTGGGAAAAGCTTGGTTTGAATGACTCCTCTAGTTTGCAACCTAAACTACTATTATATTAAAACTAAAATTTTGTAAAAAAAATTATACTAAAAAATCATCCGCCCCGCTTAAAACTTCCTATTACCTCATTAGAGTATTACGGTGCTAAACTAAGCGACTTATGGTGCTGGATGTTTTCTTTTTACAATTTAATTTGTAATATGATCCACCCCCCCCCCCCCCTCGAAAAAGTCAACGTACATACCTTCCCTAAAAATGAATGTAAATTTCTCTGATATAAAGGGAAAATCAGTTTAATTTCCCAAAATCAATGGAACATTCAATGAATTTAGGTACTTGGCACCAGAAAACCTATAAAGTATATATAATTCCCGAAATGTTAAGCTCTATTTGTTATAAGGAAGAGAACATTCAATAAATTAGGTATTATACTACACTTTTTATGGAAATGTATTTTCGCTTATATAATTCACCCATTGTTTTTGAAAAGAATATTTTCCAATATTTTGTTAGAGCATGCCCAGCGCACCAACATAATTTCCATACTCCATAGTAGTAGATATAAGACGGTGCTGCAATTTTCGAATCGTGTAAAAAATCTCAATTCTATAATGCGATGCTATGACCATGTTAACGATATGACAGGTAGTATTTATGGTGAGTTTCGTCGGCTGTGGTTGGCTTCAGGAAATTTGTCTACGAACATGCGTTCGATGCTGGTTAAATCTTTGATTCTGCTGTACTTTTCCTATGGCTGCCTCCTTTTCCCTCACTTGTGTTCCTCTGTTCCTTCAAACTAAATGTGGCTTTCAATGACTGCACAAAATTTGTCTTCTGCCTTAGAAGATTCGATCATGTTTCGCAATATCGTAACCATCAACTTGGTTGCTCCTTAAAGCAATACCGATAACATAGGATTCTCTACATAACCTCATATATACCAAAAAAACCTAGCTCCTTATTTAATAAATTAGAATTTTTGGGCTCCACAAGGCGTTTCGATTTGCTGATACCAAAATTTCACTATTCAGTAATAGAAAACTCTTACTTTGGTAGTGCTGTTCGAGTTTGGAATAACTCACCATTCGGTATACAGCGTACGAGCTCGACTCATGGGTATAGCGGGCTGTAGCACCATTTTCGAATAGGCATTTGGTTTGGTTTTAGAAGGTCTTGGCTTTGTATTTTTTATTTCTTTTATGTTATTTATTTATTTTAGTTATTATTCTATGTTTTCAGTATTATTCGCTCATTTTATTTACGTTACAATTTATCAAACTTAATTTTTAAGTTGTTTATTTTTTAAATTTCGCTTGCAATGTCCGATTTAATTTTAATTCCGCCTTCTTTTCGTACTAGAAAAAAGATATTTATATTCTTGTAGTACATAACCCTAAATAAGCAATTCTATTCTATTCTAGTATGGGCCATAAGAAATGAGCAATTTAGCTCATTCTTATGTTTTTTAAACGGGATTGGTGTTCTATCACCTATGGTGGAGTATGGTGCTTTCGCATATTCCCCACGTTTTAGGAAAAATAAAAAATAAAAAAAATTGAAAAGTCCCTACATTTTAGGGAACATTCCCTAAATTTTAGGGGAAAAAACAAAATTTCCCTGCATTTGCGGGAGAAAACCTACCTACATTTTATGAATTAAAACCTAATCTACGTTTTCCAAGATGGAGCTTTCCCTTATCTTATCGACAAATATCTAACCTTTGTGGCACAAGTTGTTGCCACTCACTTTAGGGAATTATTTTGTTCTGTGTATGTGATCATTTTAATATTTTACATTTGCAAAATTATCCTAAAATTCTTGGAAATTATGATTTCCATTTTCTTAAATGATAGGTACTTCACAAATAAAATCATTTATAAACCAGTACTCTTATCAAGTCACTTAAATCTTACCAATCCCATAAGTTATTCAACCGATGACATACACGTCCTTAGTGGCTCAGAATATTTAAGTGAGACTACATGCAACACCTGAAACACACATGAAACCTGGATAAGATGTATATTCCGCTCCAAAACATTCCATAAATAACTTTAAAAACTTTATCTGTCTCGCACAGATCCCGTATCCTCAAATATTTCATTATTAAGAATACCCAACGAAAGTTAACAGTAATCGATATACACGCTAGTCTAGCTCCTTGAATAAAGATGAAACTGTTATGCAAGAAACGGAAACAAGAAGGGAAAATTAACAACGGATACACCGCATAAGTAATCTCTTGGTAGATATTGGCCACATACCCTGATTGCCCAAAATAGATAAGCTGCAGGATAATTTCAGCAATATATCTCGACTGTGATGCTCGGAACTTTATAAAATGTTGGCCAGAGATCCTTGGAATGTGTCTGTATACCCATAAAGCCATTTCTCAAACACCATCAAATATACCTATCAATACATATTACCATTTATCAATTGTTATCCTTGTAAGCTGTGTATCCCAATATGACATCATCTCAATCTTGTGATGATGACAGGTAATTGGAAAATTGCTCCAACCAAGGCGCTGTTATTTATTGATTGATTGGAATGGTTGAGTGAAAATTTTACCTTCCTTATATTGAGAAATTTATGGTAAATATGAAATGGAAAATCGACCAACTCCAATCGAGGTGTCTTGCGTTCCAATACCACTGTTGAGTTGTGGTGGGCCTCGATAGATCCCCTGTTAATATTCAATTAGGGGAGTTTTCATGCCAAATGTCAAAAGAAAATTACCTTCCGTGCCACGTTTTATATTACGTGGACGAAAATGGGATCTGCACCCTTTTTGATTTTGTAGTAGCTGTATATAATAATTTGTCGTCGTTTTAAATACTTTTGAAAGTGAAATTTCAGCACTGATAAAGGTTTTGTAAGGGCTTTGAATTTTTTTAGCGAATAAAATATTTTCGCGGTATACGCCTATGAAAGGAAAGCTTTGAAAACGGTTATTTCGTTTGCTATTGTAATTAATTTAAACCCTTAAGTAGGCGCGTGGGGTCAGAGCAAATTTAACCGTGAAAAAATGTAGAAACCATTCTCTCTCGACCTTGCAGTAGCTTTTCATATTAGAACACTATTTTGAAAACCGCCATACTCGAGCCATTGCAATGTACCATGCTTTTGTTCTATAGTGAAATGTGACTCCCAAGCGGCCACTTACGTAATTTTTTCGTGAGGTAAGATTTGTTAGGTATATCTTTCGAATTTCGACATTTTCTAATATTTTCGGATGAGTTCTAGCGAAAATAAATAAAACTTATATTGAGATTGTAGTTTTGAGTGAACAGTGTAGATTTTCTACCCTACTCTGAATAGTAGTTCTTATTTTTTTACTTTCCACTGACAAGAAGTTCCTCAGTATGTAATATAAAATAATGTTATTTTAATTTTGGGTTAACTTAAACAGAAGTTATTTGTTTTTCAGTTTTTGTCATTCGTAATCACCATTTTCCAACTGTTCCGTTTTCATTGATAGAATCACCAAACGAAAACTTCTTATTTTGCTGATAAGTCAAGCAAGAGTATACTTCTACAGGTCTACTGAAGGAGGAATCTTTTAATACTTCTTGCTAACTTAAAGACTTAAATAGAAAAAAAAACTTTCTCAACTAGGTCTGTTGGGAATTTTTAGGATCACTCCCGTTATTCTACCAGCTAAACCCCTTTTCCATGGGAATAGGGACGATGATGTAAGGAAAGTTTCAGGAAAGTTTGACCATAACAGTTGCTGTAAAATTAAACTCAAAAAGAATTTTTAATTTGTCTTTGTCTCTTGCAGGAAAAGTAAAAAGGAATAACAAAAACGAAATCTCTAGAGCAAGAAGAAAAGCTCACTTCTCCCTCTGGACAATAAACGTAATGTAAATTTTTGGCCTTGAGCCTGAGATTTTGTATCGCAGTCACCTTTCCACCACAATTTCACTGCTGATGGAAGTCAGTTCACCTGCAGAGTAATATTTTTTAAGTGTTGTAATTTAGGTCTTCCTCAATAGGTTAAAATAATTTTTTTTAAGACGGTGCTGTATAGGAAAATTTTCCTTTCTTTAACAATATATATGCAGATTTGGTAAACGGTTTACCAGAGTTATGGAAACAAAATTATTTTTAATTGCTGCGGCAAAATATCGTATTGATGATAATCTGTTGCTACTGAGAGCTTGTTAGATTAGGCGTTCAGTTATATCGAGCCTCCCAAGATAGATGAAAAACACCTTTAGACATCCGAAAGCTTTATGTTGACGTGCTGGAAATATAGTCATGAACTACCTAATGATGGCGTCACTAAAAAACCTTGAATGCACTGTAATCTAATTTGGCGGAGAGCTCTGATATGAATTTCATTCCGGTACCTTCGTGAGTTATTTTAAATGCTAAGATCCTTTTATGAGTTACTCCGGTATGAAGGAAGGCTGTGGTCTTTAAGAGTATTTATGAATTTACAATGAAATTTGAATGATGCTAGTACGAATATTGGCTGTGAGCGACCATTCACATTACAAGCTTTCAAGAAATAACTATTAAACGTCAAGTGGATCTCGATATCACATTTCCTAAACTATGTTTAAATTACCATTTAGTTATTACCCATACATGGATACATGGTAGTTAAGACATCTGTTCACCAGTCACATCACCTAGCTATAGCACCCAAAGCCAATCAGCATCACATTTGCATTTTGAAATTCCAAACTAGTCGAGTAACATCTTTTGTTCACTTTTATCTATTGTTAATACCGTAACTTTTGCTCATTGTTATCAGCCCAGCTGCCTTGTAATTGCTGTATGATATTTTCAAGTTCAGTTGTAAATTAGACACTCGTCGGGTTATATCGAGGAATAAAATTGAATTATCAAGTAAAGCTTTTTTTTCTTCTTTTAACCCTCGTCCACTAAATCGGTATCATTTACTTAGTTACCTGTTAACATTTGATCCTATCGAGCCGGATTTCGGGACAACGCAAAGGGTTCAAATATCTACTTAGATATACGCCGCGCTTGTTAAATATCAAACATCTCGTGCTTCTGCTAAACTCGTGCTTACGATCGTTATATTCTAGACATTTCGTAGTAATTAAACAGTGACTAAAACTTATGTGTAGTGTAAAGGCATGCTTAAACCTGTGAAAAAAAAAATTGAATTATTTCAGTAAAGAATTGAATTTTATTGTAACGGGCAAGCCCAACAATAATTAGTTAAACTAGTTCGAAGTGCTATTTAACAAACACGTTGTGATTGGTGCCGTATAATACACATACACATATCTATTTACAACAATGTGTGGAATAAAGTGCAACGGTTTCCGTTCGATAATCTTGGTGTAGGCACAAGCAATGACATCAACATTAATTGGATTAACCATTTATACATACAGACAGCAATAACCGTAAGTCCGTTCCAACTTTTTCATATTTAATTACAATTAAGTGAGTATGGCGAATATACAGAAGCTTTTAGCACAGCAAAAGCACCAAGGCACGTTGATCAAGAACTTTATGGAAAATTTTAGGAAAATGGGAGTAGCAAAACATACTCGCGGTGTAGTAACTGCTCGCATAAAGCTTTTAGATAAGTATTGGAACTTATTTGAATCTAGACATCGTGAACTGATGAACTGTGTCGATGATGGTACCCTTAATGACAGCACTTATTTTCATGATGACATGTATGCAGAAACTGAGTGTACATACACTGAATCGCTTGGTGCCCTGTATGATCTCGTAGATGAATTCAATCCAAAGAAAACATCACCGGATACATCCGACCCTACTCATAATTCCCTTTCCCTGAGTGCTCGGTCAGAAGCTGTTGCAAAATTACCACAAATATCGATTCCGAGATTTTCTGGGTGTTATAACGAATGGGTTTCATTCAAGGATCTTTTCGAGTCTTTAATTAAGACAAATCCTGACTTAAATAACGTACAGAAACTGCACTATCTGAAGATGACAGTAGGTGGGGAAGCTGCGGATTTGCTTAAGAATATCACTGTCACCGATGTGAACTTTGATATATATGATTGTGCATGCTCACTTATGTACGCTCTTGTCCTTATCACCAATGCAAGGAGAATCCTCTAATGAATTAAAACGGTTATTAAATGGGACCCAATCAGCGGTCAGAGCCCTTCAAGCCCTCGGACGACCGGTTTCTCATTGGGATGATTGGCTAATCCATATAACAACTCAAAAATTGGACTCTGTTACGAGAAAAGACTGGGAAGCTTCTATCAGTGCATCAAACGATTTGCCTAAATTTTCTTGTTTAGAAGACTTTCTATTAAATCGCGTTCGAGCTCTTGAATTTATAGCACCAACGAAATCAAAGAAGGTCTTCGAAAGTGCTACAACCCGAAAAAATATACACATATCTCGGAAGATTGCATCTAACTTTAAGTCCACTTCGTGTCCCTCTTGTTCAGGAAAGCACTTGCTTTTATTCTGCCCGCAGTTTCGACAGAAAAGTGCGAAAGAACGAGAGCGCTTCGTCACAAAGGAGCAACTGTGTTATAATTGTCTCAGAAGTACTCATACTGCAGATAGTTGCCCATCTGTCAATCGATGTACCATATGTAAACAGCTTCATCATACTATGCTGCATGAGACCGCTAGTTCTAAACAAAATGGACCACCAGTGGAGTCCACATCGTCAGTCAACGCCCATTTGGCAAATCGCGATACTAATAGACCAGTTCTACTTGCTACCGCATGGGTCAAAGTACGTAACCGAGATGGTTCTGACATACGTCTGCGTGCCCTCCTAGACCAAGGGTCAGAAGCTAGCTTTATTACAGAATCAGCGGTTCAACTCCTTAAGCTCCATAGAAGAAGACTTACCCTTAATGTCACGGGTATAGGGGCTACACACACAATCACGACTAGAGGATGTACTCAACTACATCTAGCTTCCTGTTTACCAAACCAGTTTACAATAAATGTCCAAGCCTTTATTCTCGAAACACTAACGAATATACTGCCTTCTGTAACGACTAGCTTAAGAACATGGCCTACGGTTTTTCAACTACAATTGGCAGATCCAATATTTTATCGCGCCGCACCTATTGACCTTATTCTGGGTGCTGATATCTACGCACATTTATTACTGGATGGAGTTCTCAAATGCAATTCGGAGAGCTTAGTAGCTCAAAACACGCATCTAGGATGGGTAATATCGGGTTCGTTAAGGCCTCTTGGCCATCTATCCATGGAACAGATACAGGGATCATCAACTAACACGAACTCCCTCATCGTCCAATATGCTGATCAAGCACAGTTAAACTTTCAACTACAGAAGTTCTGGGAGGTAGAGGAGGTACCCATAATCAGTGCTTTAACTGAGGATGAAGAAGAATGTGAAGCTCACTTTCAGAAATCATATTCAAGAGATGATTCTGGTAGATTTACAGTGAGCCTTCCAAGGAAGATGGACCCCGATAAATACCTTGTACTAGGTCATTCACGTTCGCTTGCTATTCAGCGATTTCTACAGACTGAGAAGACATTACAACGAAACCCAGAGCTCAATCATTTGTACAAGGAATTCATGAACTGTTATTTAACTCTAGGACATATGTCAGACATATCATCCCACAACAATCTAGCCAGTAACCTTTCAGAAATATGTTATCTACCTCACCATGGAGTGTTGAAGTCTAGCGGCTCTTTAAAAAAAATTCGGGTAGTATTTAACGCGTCTCAAAAAAACATCCAGTGGACTATCACTTAACGACACGTTACACTCTGGTCCAAAAACTTCAGCAAGACTTATTATCTGTCATCATGAGGTGGAGAACACATCTCGTTGCATTCATAGCGGATATCGAAAAGATGTACCGGCAGATATGGGTACACCCAGCCGATCGAGACCTTCAACGAATTGTATGGCGAGATGAGAAGGAGGGAAAAATCAAAGACTACCAGCTAAATACTGTGACCTACGGAACCACCTGCGCACCATATTTAGCCATTAAGACGCTGCAAACCTTGGCAACTTTAGAACATGACCGCTTTCCTGAAGGCTCTCGTGCGATGACTCAAGATTGCTACGTGGATGACATTCTATCAGGTGCCGATGATGTAGAGGCAGCCAAACAGCTTAAGTTGCAAGTCATTGAACTGCTACGTAGTGGAGGCTTTATCCTCAAGAAATGGTCTACGAATTGTACTGAACTACTTAGCGATATCCCAATACAGGATCAAGAAACTAGTCTGAAGTGTTCCCTCGATTCCGACAATATTATAAAAACGCTAGGAATACTTTGGTTCTCCGACACTGATGAGTTTGGCTTTCACATTAATCTCGGCAAGCCGCCGACAACTGTAACAAAAAGAAGCATATTATCGGACATTTCCAAATTTTTTGATCCGATGGGATGGCTAAGTCCCACGATTATCACTGCGAAAATTATGTTTCAAAAATTATGGCTACTTCGTGTTGACTGGGATGATCTGTTACCAGAAGACATCACATATGAATGGCTAACCTTTCGAGAAGAGTTATCTCAACTACATACCATACGAATTCCTCGTTGGATAAACACATCGCCGTTACAGTTAATCTGTGAACTTCATGGGTTTTCGGACGCCTCTGAGAATGCTTACTCTGCAGTGGTTTATTTGCGAGTAACATTACTGGACAACACGATTCACACCAATATTCTCATTTCAAAAACCAAAGTGGCTCCGTTGAAAGTCCTATCAATACCCCGGCTCGAACTCTGTGGGGCTCTATTGTTGGCAAAGCTCCTAAAAGCGGTTAAAACTATCATGGGATATGAAAAATTAACAACTTTTGCGTGGACTGATTCCACCACAGTATTGGCATGGTTGAAAGCTACTCCAAGACGATGGAAACCTTTTATAGCAAATAGAATTGCTCAGATACAGGAGCAATTACCCGATGCATATTGGAGATATGTGCCAACCGACTCCAATCCAGCTGATATAGCGAGTCGAGGTATTAGACCGTCAGAAATGTTAGCTGCTGAAACATGGTGGAAAGGACCGGCCTGGCTATCTCAACATTCTAGCAGGTGGCCCGTACAAACGGCCTCTCAGGGAGCTGTCGGTCACCTTGAGGAAAGGCAAATGATTCAAGCTAATGTGGTAGCTGCTGATTCCGTGTGGGATGTTCTGTTATGCAAATATTCATCGTTGAAGAAATTATTGCGAGTGACCGTGTACTGTCTAAGATTTATATATCATAAAAGAAAGCAATCAGAATCCACCCAGGAAGAGTTCTTTGCTGATGAGATGAGGGATGCCCTAAAATTTTGGATAGTATTCGTTCAACGGGCTGAATTCTCAACAGAAATAAGGGCATTATCAGGAGGGAAACAGCTCTGCTCGCGAAGCTCTATAATTCGTCTAACCCCTCACCTTGATAAATTTGGGATATTGCGTGTTGGCGGACGGCTTCAACATGCCAATTGCGAATTCGAAGCAAAACATCCTGCGATATTGCCAAAGAAGTCAGCATTAACCACGCTTTTGATCGACGATGCTCATCGAGAAACACTTCATGGGGGACTTCAACTCACTCTCAGTCACCTACGCACGAAATTTTGGATTCTCGGCGGACGAGATCGTGTACGTCAACACATCTACAACTGCATCAGCTGCTTTCGGCACTCGAAGGTTCAGCAACAGCAACTGATGGCCGATCTTCCTTCTTATCGCGTTAAACCCGCGCGAGCTTTTCTTCATAGTGGTATCGATTATGCTGGTCCGGTTACCATTAAATCGTTAAAAGGTCGTGGCGGAAAAGTACTCAAGGGCTACATTGCGGTCTTTATATGCTTATGTACTAAAGCCGTGCATCTAGAGTTAGTGAGTGACCTCACAGCGGAAGCCTTCATTGCTGCATTTCGACGTTTCACTGCTCGCCGCGGCAAATGCATGGACCTCTACAGTGATCATGGTACTACCTTTACAGGAGCAAATACTGAATTACGTCAGCTACTGAAGCAGGCTCATAAATCCTATGATCTTCCGAAGCTCTTAGATTCTGATGGGCTAAGATGGCATTTTATACCACCGGCGTCCCCACATTTCGGCGGTATATGGGAAGCTGCCGTCAAATCCGTGAAACATCACCTAAAGCGAGTAATCGGACAGACAATATTAACATTCGAGGAATTGACGACACTCTTGTCTCAAATTGAAGCGTGCTTAAACTCGCGGCCAATTACACCCCTCAGCTCAGATCCGAATGACATGAACGCACTCACACCGGGTCATTTCCTGGTCGGCAGCGCCCTTCTTTCCATTCCTGAACCAAACTTACTGGATATTCGTGAAAACCAACTGAGTCGCTGGCAACTATTACAAGGGCTGTATCAACACTTCTGGAATCGTTGGTCGGACGATTACCTCAATCAGTTACAACAACGGAATAAATGGACAAAACCAACGCAGTCCTTAAAGGTTGATGATATGGTGTTGATCAAGGACGATCGCATGCCGCCGTCAAGATGGCTGCTAGGTCGTGTCATCACCACACATCCCGGCTTGGATGGTTTAGTAAGAGTGGCTAGTATACGAACCCAAACCGGTATACTGCAAAGACCGATAGTAAAACTTATTCTCCTGCCATTCTCAGAAGATAAAAAACTCGATACCAATTCTAACCCGTAAATTTATATAACTCCTTTCAGACTTCATCGCTGAAGGTTTCGTCATCGTTATCAAAATACCTGATGCTCATTCACTCCTACAAATTTCACATGACGGGCGGCCTCATGGGTGACTACCTCATTGGATATTTCGTCAGCATTGTGACGAGACGGGCGGAATGTTCACCAGTCACATCACCTAGCTATAGCACCCAAAGCCAATCAGCATCACATTTGCATTTTGAAATTCCAAACTAGTCGAGTAACATCTTTTGTTCACTTTTATCTATTGTTAATACCGTAACTTTTGCTCATTGTTATCAGCCCAGCTGCCTTGTAATTGCTGTATGATATTTTCAAGTTCAGTTGCAAATTAGACACTCGTC
>CAWUPM010000268.1:0-20000 GCA_963924295.1 Dioctria rufipes
CTAAAAAGCACGAAAGAAAGTATATTGGGCGATATACATGTAGTGCAAAGAACAGGTCTGGGCAATGGTAATAAGAAAGCTAATAAAATCATAGGATTGAGCTCGAATGGGCTAAAAAGCACGAAAGAAAGTATATTGGGCGATATACATGTAGTGCAAAGAACAGGTCTGGGCAATGGTAATAAGAAAGCTAATAAAATCATAGGATTGAGCTCGAATGGGCTAAAAAGCACGAAAGAAAGTATATTGGGCGATATACATGTAGTGCAAAGAACAGGTCTGGGCAATGGTAATAAGAAAGCTAATAAAATCATAGGATTGAGCTCGAATGGGCTAAAAAGCACGAAAGAAAGTATATTGGGTGATATACATGTAGTGTAAAGAACAGGTCTGGGCAATGGTAATAAGAAAGCTAATAAAATCATAGGATTGAGCTCGAATGGGCTAAAAAGCACGAAAGAAAGTATATTGGGCGATATACATGTAGTGCAAAGAACAGGTCTGGGCAATGGTAATAAGAAAGCTAATAAAATCATAGCATACTGCGATCTAGTGAAGCTTAACTTATCTTATAAGGATAAGCATAACATATATTGATTTTTATAAGGGACACATAAAAAAATTTTGATTTGCCGCTATCCATTTTCAGACACTACATAAGGATATCATTCATATCCTTTAATCGGAAATCGGATTTGAGAAAAAAAGTTTTCAATTAACTCATTTCCCCATTTTTGTTCGGGACACATGAAGTTATTAGGAAAGGCATAGACGATCTCAAATTTTCATATGGGACACATAAAAAAATCTTGATTTGCCGCTATCCATTTTCAGATACTACATAAGGATAGCATTCATATCCTTTTATCGGAAATCGGATTTGAGAAAAAAAGTTTTCAATTAACTCATTTCCCCATTTTTGTTCGGGACACATGAAGTTATTAGGAAAGGCATACACGATCTCAAATTTTCATATGGGACACATAAAAAAATTTTGATTTGCCGCTATCCATTTTCAGACACTACATAAGGATAGCATTCATATCCTTTAATCGGAAATCGGATTTGAGAAAAAAAGTTTTCAATTAACTCATTTCCCCATTTTTGTTCGGGACACATGAAGTTATTAGGAAAGGCATAGACGATCTCAAATTTTCATATGGGACACATAAAAAATCTTGATTTGCCGCTATCCATTTTCAGATACTACATAAGGATAGCATTCATATCCTTTTATCGGAAATCGGATTTGAGAAAAAAAGTTTTCAATTAACTCATTTCCCCATTTTTGTTCGGGACACATGAAGTTATTAGGAAAGGCATACACGATCTCAAATTTTCATATGGGACACATAAAAAAATTTTGATTTGCCGCTATCCATTTTCAGACACTACATAAGGATAGCATTCATATCCTTTTATCGGAAATCGGATTTGAGAAAAAAAGTTTTCAATTAACTCATTTCCCCATTTTTGTTCGGGACACATGAAGTTATTAGGAAAGGCATAGACGATCTCAAATTTTCATATGGGACACATAAAAAAATCTTGATTTACCGCTATCCATTTTCAGATACTACATAAGGATAGCATTCATATCCTTTTATCGGAAATCGGATTTGAGAAAAAAAGTTTTCAATTAACTCATTTCCCCATTTTTGTTCGGGACACATGAAGTTATTAGGAAAGGCATACACGATCTCAAATTTTCATATGGGACACATAAAAAAATTTTGATTTGCCGCTATCCATTTTCAGACACTACATAAGGATAGCATTCATATCCTTTTATCGGAAATCGGATTTGAGAAAAAAAGTTTTCAATTAACTCATTTCCCCATTTTTGTTCGGGACACATGAAGTTATTAGGAAAGGCATAGACGATCTCAAATTTTCATATGGGACACATAAAAAATCTTGATTTGCCGCTATCCATTTTCAGATACTACATAAGGATAGCATTCATATCCTTTTATCGGAAATCGGATTTGAGAAAAAAAGTTTTCAATTAACTCATTTCCCCATTTTTGTTCGGGACACATAAAGTTATTAGGAAAGGGATAGACGATCTTAAATTTTCATATGGGACACATGAAAAAATTTTGATTTGCCGCTATCCATTTTCAGACACTACATAAGGATAGCATTCATATCCTTTTATCGGAAATCGGATTTGAGAAAAAAAGTTTTCAATTAACTCATTTCCCCATTTTTGTTCGGGACACATGAAGTTATTAGGAAAGGCATAGACGATCTTAGATTTTCATATGGGGACATATAAAAAAATTTTGATTTGCCGCTATCCATTTTCAGACACTACATAAGGATAGCATTCATATCCTTTTATCGGAAATCGGATTTGAGAAAAAAAGTTTTCAATTAACTCATTTCCCCATTTTTGTTCGGGACACATGAAGTTATTAGGAAAGGCATAGACGATCTCAAATTTTCATATGGGACACATAAAAAAATCTTGATTTGCCGCTATCCATTTTCAGATACTACATAAGGATAGCATTCATATCCTTTTATCGGAAATCGGATTTGAGAAAAAAAGTTTTCAATTAACTCATTTCCCCATTTTTGTTCGGGACACATGAAGTTATTAGGAAAGGCATACACGATCTTAAATTTTCATATGGGACACATGAAAAAATTTTGATTTGCCGCTATCCATTTTCAGACACTACATAAGGATAGCATTCATATCCTTTTATCGGAAATCGGATTTGAGAAAAAAGTTTTCAATTAACTCATTTCCCCATTTTTGTTCGGGACACATGAAGTTATTAGGAAAGGCATAGACGATCTTAGATTTTCATATGGGACATATAAAAAAATTTTGATTTGCCGCTATCCATTTTCAGACACTACATAAGGATAGCATTCATATCCTTTTATCGGAAATCGGATTTGAGAAAAAAAGTTTTCAATTAACTCATTTCCCCATTTTTGTTCGGGACACATGAAGTTATTAGGAAAGGCATAGACGATCTTAGATTTTCATATGGGACATATAAAAAAATTTTGATTTGCCGCTATCCATTTTCAGACACTACATAAGGATAGCATTCATATCCTTTTATCGGAAATCGGATTTGAGAAAAAAAGTTTTCAATTAACTCATTTCCCCATTTTTGTTCGGGACACATGAAGTTATTAGGAAAGGCATAGACGATCTTAGATTTTCATATGGGACATATAAAAAAATTTTGATTTGCCGCTATCCATTTTCAGACACTACATAAGGATAGCATTCATATCCTTTTATCGGAAATCGGATTTGCGAAAAAAAAGTTTTCAATTAACACATTTCCCATTTCTCATTTCTCCATTTTTGTTCGGGACACATAAAGTTATTAGGAAAGGGATAGACGATCTTAAATTTTCATATGGGACACATGAAAAAATTTTGATTTGCCGCTATCCATTTTCAGACACTACATAAGGATAGCATTCATATCCTTTTATCGGAAATCGGATTTGCGAAAAAAAAGCTTTCAATTAACATATTTCCCCATTTTTGTTCGGGACACATGAAATTATTAGGAAAGGCATAGACGATCTTAAACTTTTATATGGGACATATGATTTTTTTTTTATAAGGAAAGAGAAAAAGTTTCTTAGTAAATAATTTTTCGTACTTTGTTACACTTCGCCATGAATATGTTAGTAAATCTTCGAAATTTATATACATAATAATTTATAAGAAATGGCATAACATATATTAATTTATATAAGGAACATATGAAAAAATTTTGATTTGCTGCTATCTATTTTCAGACACTACACAACGTTCTTATTCAACTACTTTCACCGGAAATCGGATTATCGAAAAAAAAAAATTTCCATTAACTATAACCCCATTTTTGTATGGGACATATGAATTTTTTTTTATAAGGAAAGAGAAAAAGTTTCTCAGTAAATAATTGTTCCCACTTTGTTACACTTCGCCATGAATGTGTAAGTAAATCTTTGAATTTTATTTATATAATAATTTATAAGAAATGGCATAACATATATTAATTTATATAAGGAACATATGAAAAAAATTTTATTTGCTACTATCTATTATCAGACACTACACAACACTCTTATTCAACTCCTTTTACCGGAATTCGGATTTGCAAAAAAAAAAAAAAAAACAATCCATTAACTATTTCCCCATTTTTGTTCAGGACATATAAATTTATTAGGAAAGGTATAAATCTTTTGAGATTTTTATATGCATCACATGAAAAATTTTTGATTAGGCACTATCTATTTATAGACAATACATAACGATCCTATTCATATTATTTTACTGGAAATCGATTTTGCAAAAAATTGCGGAAAAAAATTTCTATAAAATTATTTTCCAATTTTTGTATGGGGCACATGAAGTTATTAGGAAAGGCATAAATGCTTTTAGATGTTTATATGAGACATATAAAAAAAATTTTGATTTGACACTATCTATTTTCAGACACTACATAACGATCCTATTGATATTCTTTTACTGGAAATCGATTTTGCAAAAAATTGCAAACAAAAAATTTCTATAAAATTATTTCTCAATTTTTGTATGGGACACAGGAAGTTATTAGGAAAGGCATAAATCTTTTTAGATTTTTATATGGAACACATGAAAAATTTTTGATTTGCCACTATCTATTTTCAGACACTATATAACGATCCTATTCATATGCTTTTACTGGAAATCGATTTTGCAAAAAAATTGAGAAAAAACTTTTCTATAAAATATTATCCAATTTTTGTATGGGACATATGAAGTTATTAGGAAAGGTATAAATCGTTTTTGATTTTTATATGGGACACATGAAAATTATTTGATTTAGCACTATCTATTTTCAGACACTACATAACAATGATATTCATATGCTTTTACTGGAAATCGATTTTGCAAAAAATTGTGAAAAAACTTTTCTATAAAATATTATCCAATTTTTGTATGGGACATATGAAGTTATTAGGAAAGGTATAAATCGTTTTTGATTTTTATATGGGACACATGAAAATTATTTGATTTAGCACTATCTATTTTCAGACAATACATAACGATGCTATACATATTCTTTTACTGGTAATCGATTTTGCAAAAAATTGCGAAAAAATTTCTATAAAAGTATTTCCCAATTTTTGTATGGGACACATAGTTTTATTAGGAAAGGAATAATTTTTTTTTTATTTTTATATGGGACATATGAAAACTTTTTGATTTAGCACTATCTATTTTCAGACACTACATAACGATGTTATTCATATGCTTTTACTAGTAATCGATTTTGCAAAAAATTGCCACAAAAAATTTCTATAAAAGTATTTCCAGTTTTTGTATGGGACACATGGAGTTATTAGGAAAGGCATAAATTTTTTTGATTTTTATATGGGACACATGAACATTTTTTTGTTTTTGCACTGCCCATTTTCAGACACTATATAACGATCTTATTCATATGCTTTTACTGGAAATCGATTTTGCAAAAAATTGTGAAAAAACTTTTCTATAAAATATTATCCAATTTTTGTATGGGACATATGAAGTTATTAGGAAAGGTATAAATCGTTTTTGATTTTTATATGGGACACATGAAAATTATTTGATTTAGCACCATCTATTTTCAGACACTACATAATGAAGCTATTCATATTCTTTTACTGGTAATCGATTTTGCAAAAAATTGCGAAAAAAAATTTCTATAAAAGTATTTCCCAATTTTTGTATGGGACACATGAAGTTATTAGGAAAGGCATAAATCTTTTTAGATTTTTATATGGAACACATGAAAAATTTTTGATTTGCCACTATCTATTTTCAGACACTATATAACGATCCTATTCATATGCTTTTACTGGAAATCGATTTTGCAAAAAAATTGAGAAAAAACTTTTCTATAAAATATTATCCAATTTTTGTATGGGACATATGAAGTTATTAGGAAAGGTATAAATCGTTTTTGATTTTTATATGGGACACATGAAAATTATTTGATTTAGCACTATCTATTTTCAGACACTACATAACAATGATATTCATATTCTTTTACTGGTAATCGATTTTGCAAAAAATTGCCAAAAAAAATTTCTATAAAAGTATTTCCCAATTTTTGTATGGGACACATGGAGTTATTAGGAAAGGCATAATTTTTTTTGATTTTTATATGGGACACATGAAAATTATTTGATTTAGCACTATCTATTTTCAGACAATACATAACGATGCTATACATATTCTTTTACTGGTAATCGATTTTGCAAAAAATTGCGAAAAAAATTTCTATAAAAGTATTTCCCAATTTTTGTATGGGACACATAGTTTTATTACGAAAGGAATAATTTTTTTTTTATTTTTATATGGGACATATGAAAACTTTTTGATTTAGCACTATCTATTTTCAGACACTACATAACGATGTTATTCATATGCTTTTACTAGTAATCGATTTTGCAAAAAATTGCCACAAAAAATTTCTATAAAAGTATTTCCAGTTTTTGTATGGGACACATGAAGTTATTAGGAAAGGCATAAATCTATTTAGATTTTTATATGGAACACATGAAAAATTTTTGATTTGCCACTATCTATTTTCAGACACTATATAAGGATCCTATTCATATTCTTTTACTGGTAATCGATTTTGCAAAAAATTGCGAAAAAAATTTCTATAAAAGTATTTCCCAATTTTTGTATGGGACACATAGTTTTATTAGGAAAGGAATAATTTTTTTTTTATTTTTATATGGGACATATGAAAACTTTTTGATTTAGCACTATCTATTTTCAGACACTACATAACGATGTTATTCATATGCTTTTACTAGTAATCGATTTTGCAAAAAATTGCCACAAAAAATTTCTATAAAAGTATTTCCAGTTTTTGTATGGGACACATGAAGTTATTAGGAAAGGCATAAATCTATTTAGATTTTTATATGGAACACGTGAAAAATTTTTGATTTGCCACTATCTATTTTCAGACACTATATAAGGATCCTATTCATATGCTTTTACTGGAAGTCGATTTTGCAAAAAATTGCGAAAAAAAATTTCTATAAAAGTATTTCCCAATTTTTGTATGGGACACATGAAGTTATTAGGAAAGGCATAAATCTATTTAGATTTTTATATGGAACACATGAAAAATTTTTGATTTGCCACTATCTATTTTCAGACACTATATAAGGATCCTATTCATATTCTTTTACTGGTAATCGATTTTGCAAAAAATTGCGAAAAAAAATTTCTATAAAAGTATTTCCCAATTTTTGTATGGGACACATAGTTTTATTAGGAAAGGAATAATTTTTTTTTTATTTTTATATGGGACACATGAAAATTATTTTATTTAGCACCATCTATTTTCAGACACTACATAACAATGATATTCATATTCTTTTACTGGTAATCGATTTTGCAAAAAATTGCCAAAAAAAATTTCTATAAAAGTATTTCCCAATTTTTGTATGGACACATGGAGTTATTAGGAAAGGCATAAATTTTTTTGATTTTTATATGGGACACATGAAAATTATTTGATTTAGCACTATCTATTTTCAGACACTACATAACGATGCTATTCATATTCTTTTACTGGTAATCGATTTTGCAAAAAATTGCGAAAAAAAATTTCTATAAAAGTATTTCCCAATTTTTGTATGGGACACATGAAGTTATTAGGAAAGGCATAAATCTATTTAGATTTTTATATGGAACACGTGAAAAATTTTTGATTTGCCACTATCTAGTTTCAGACACTATATAAGGATCCTATTCATATGCTTTTACTGGAAATCGATTTTGCAAAAAATTGCGAAAAAAAATTTCTATAAAAGTATTTCCCAATTTTTGTATGGGACACATGAAGTTATTAGGAAAGGCATAAATCTATTTAGATTTTTATATGGAACACATGAAAAATTTTTTATTTGCCACTATCTATTTTCCGACACTATATAAGGATCCTATTCATATTCTTTTACTGGTAATCGATTTTGCAAAAAATTGCCAAAAAAAATTTCTATAAAAGTATTTCCCAATTTTTGTATGGAACACATGAAGTTATTAGGAAAGGCATAAATCTTTTTAGATTTTTATATGGGACACATGAAAATTATTTTGTTTTTGCACTACCCATTTTCGAACGATCCTATTCATATGCTTTTCCTGGAAATCGATTTTGCAAAAAAATTGCGAAAAAACTTTTCTATAAAATTATTACCCAATTTTTGTATGGGACATATGAAGTTATTAGGAAAGGCATAAAACTTTTGAGATTTTTATAAGATATACATGAAAAATTTTTGATTTGCCGCTATCTATTTTCAGACATTACTAACGATCCTATTCATATGCTTTTACTGGAAAGCGATTATGCAAAAAATTGCGAACAAAAAATATTTATAAAATTACTTCCCAATTTTTGTATGGGACACATAAACTTATTAGGAAATGCATAAATCTTTTTTCATTTTTATATGGGATACATGAAATTTTTTTGATTTAGCACTATCTATTTTCGGACACTATATAACGATCATATTCATATGCTTTTACTGGAAATCGATTTTGCAAAATATTGCGAACAAAAAATTTCTATAAAATTATTTCCCAATTTTTGTATGGGACACATGAAGTTATTAGGAAAGGCATAAATCTTTTTTGATTTTTATATGGAACACATGAAAAATATTTGATTTGGCACTATCTATTTTCAGATACTACATAACGTTGCTTTTGCTGGAAATCGATTTTACAAACAATTGCGAAAAAAAAATTTCTATAAAATATTTTCCCAATTTTTGTATGGGACATATGAAGTTATTAGGAAAGGTATAAATCTTTTTTGATTTTTATATGGAACACATGAAAAATATTTGATTTGGCACTATTTATTTTCAGATACTACATAACGATCCTATTCATGTGCTTTTGCTGGAAATCGATTTTACAAACAATTGCGAAAAAAAATTTCTATAAAATTTTTTCCCAATTTTTGTATGGGACATATGAAGTTATTAGGAAAGGTATAAATCTTTTTTGATTTTTATATGGAACACATGAAAAATATTTGATTTGGCACTATCTATTTTCAGATACTACATAACGATCCTATTCATGTGCTTTTGCTGGAAATCGATTTTACAAACAATTGCGAAAAAAAAATTCTATAAAATTTTTTCCCAATTTTTGTATGGGACACATAAAACTTTGTTATAAGGAATAGTATAAAGTGTCTCATGCTAATGTACGGGACATATTGATTGCGATATGATTTGGGTATAAATTTTATATCAATAAAATATAAAAATTTCTTATAAGGAAAAGTATAAAGGGTGTCATTGCAAATGTATGGGACATAGTGCTTGGGATATAGTTTTGGTATAAGTTATATGCCAAGAAAAAAAGTGCTCTACCCTTCCACTGGTCGGGTTGCAGAACACCTATAGGGGGTAGTGGTTGTCTGAGCGATGCCAACTCAGACACCAGATATGATTTTATAAGACTTCCTTATAAATCATAATTATTCATGTGCATCTACCCCTCGCATGGGTGCACGGCTTTATACTATGCTTATAAAAGTCGATGTACCTGTGCGCACATATGGCTTAACACGGGAGCCATAAAATAAGACCTTTTTGTTGAATTATAAATTAGCAAGGTCTTATAAGGAATAGTATAAAGTGTCTCATGCTAATGTATGGGACATATGATTTCGATATGATTTGAGTATAAATTTTATATCAATAAAATGTAAAAATGTCTTATAAGGAAAAGTATAAAGTGTCTCATGCTAATGTATGGGACACAGTGCTTGGGATATAGTTTTGGTATAAGTTATATGCCAAGAAAAAAAGTGCTTTACCCTTCCACTGGTCGGGTTGCAGAACACCTATAGGGGGTAGTGGTTGTCTGAGCGATGCCAACTCAGACACCAGATATGATTTTATAAGACTTCCTTATAAATCATAATTATTCATGTGCATCTACCCCTCGCATGGGTGCACGACTTTATACTATGCTTATAAAAGTCGATGTACCTGTGCGCACATATGGCTTAACACGGGAGCCATAAAATAAGACCTTTTTGTTGAATTATAAATTAGCAAGGTCTTATAAGGAATAGTATAAAGTGTCTCATGCTAATGTATGGGACATATGATTTCGATATGATTTGAGTATAAATTTTATATCAATAAAATGTAAAAATGTCTTATAAGGAAAAGTATAAAGTGTCTCATGCTAATGTATGGGACACAGTGCTTGGGATATAGTTTTGGTATAAGTTATATGCCAAGAAAAAAAGTGCTTTACCCTTCCACTGGTCGGGTTGCAGAACACCTATAGGGGGTAGTGGTTGTCTGAGCGATGCCAACTCAGACACCAGATATGATTTTATAAGACTTCCTTATAAATCATAATTATTCATGTGCATCTACCCCTCGCATGGGTGCACGACTTTATACTATGCTTATAAAAGTCGATGTACCTGTGCGCACATATGGCTTAACACGGGAGCCATAAAATAAGACCTTTTTGTTGAATTATAAATTAGCAAGGTCTTATAAGGAATAGTATAAAGTGTCTCATGCTAATGTATGGGACATATGATTTCGATATGATTTGAGTATAAATTTTATATCAATAAAATGTAAAAATGTCTTATAAGGAAAAGTATAAAGTGTCTCATGCTAATGTATGGGACACAGTGCTTGGGATATAGTTTTGGTATAAGTTATATGCCAAGAAAAAAAGTACTTTACCCTTCCACTGGTCGGGTTGCAGAACACCTATAGGGGGTAGTGGTTGTCTGAGCGATGCCAACTCAGACACCAGATATGATTTTATAAGACTTCCTTATAAATCATAATTATTCATGTGCATCTACCCCTCGCATGGGTGCACGACTTTATACTATGCTTATAAAAGTCGATGTACCTGTGCGCACATATGGCTTAACACGGGAGCCATAAAATAAGACCTTTTTGTTGAATTATAAATTAGCAAGGTCTTATAAGGAATAGTATAAAGTGTCTCATGCTAATGTATGGGACATATGATTTCGATATGATTTGAGTATAAATTTTATATCAATAAAATGTAAAAATGTCTTATAAGGAAAAGTATAAAGTGTCTCATGCTAATGTATGGGACACAGTGCTTGGGATATAGTTTTGGTATAAGTTATATGCCAAGAAAAAAAGTGCTTTACCCTTCCACTGGTCGGGTTGCAGAACACCTATAGGGGGTAGTGGTTGTCTGAGCGATGCCAACTCAGACACCAGATATGATTTTATAAGACTTCCTTATAAATCATAATTATTCATGTGCATCTACCCCTCGCATGGGTGCACGACTTTATACTATGCTTATAAAAGTCGATGTACCTGTGCGCACATATGGCTTAACACGGGAGCCATAAAATAAGACCTTTTTGTTGAATTATAAATTAGCAAGGTCTTATAAGGAATAGTATAAAGTGTCTCATGCTAATGTATGGGACATATGATTTCGATATGATTTGAGTATAAATTTTATATCAATAAAATGTAAAAATGTCTTATAAGGAAAAGTATAAAGTGTCTCATGCTAATGTATGGGACACAGTGCTTGGGATATAGTTTTGGTATAAGTTATATGCCAAGAAAAAAAGTGCTTTACCCTTCCACTGGTCGGGTTGCAGAACACCTATAGGGGGTAGTGGTTGTCTGAGCGATGCCAACTCAGACACCAGATATGATTTTATAAGACTTCCTTATAAATCATAATTATTCATGTGCATCTACCCCTCGCATGGGTGCACGGCTTTATACTATGCTTATAAAAGTCGATGTACCTGTGCGCACATATGGCTTAACACGGGAGCCATAAAATAAGACCTTTTTGTTGAATTATAAATTAGCAAGGTCTTATAAGGAATAGTATAAAGTGTCTCATGCTAATGTATGGGACATATGATTTCGATATGATTTGAGTATAAATTTTATATCAATAAAATGTAAAAATGTCTTATAAGTAAAAGTATAAAGTGTCTCATGCTAATGTATGGGACATTGTGCTTGGGATATAGTTTTGGTATAAGTTATATGCCAAGAAAAAAAGCGCTTTACCCTTCCACTGGTCGGGTTGCAGAACACCTATAGGGGGTAGTGGTTGTCTGAGCGATGCCAACTCAGACACCAGTTATGATTTTATAAGACTTCCTTATAAATCATAATTATTCATGTGCATCTACCCCTCGCATGGGTGCACGGCTTTATACTATGCTTATAAAAGTCGATGTACCTGTGCGCACATATGGCTTAACACGGGAGCCATAAAATAAGACCTTTTTGTTGAATTATAAATTAGCAAGGTCTTATAAGGAATAGTATAAAGTGTCTCATGCTAATGTATGGGACATATGATTTCGATATGATTTGAGTATAAATTTTATATCAATAAAATGTAAAAATGTCTTATAAGGAAAAGTATAAAGTGTCTCATGCTAATGTATGGGACATTGTGCTTGGGATATAGTTTTGGTATAAGTTATATGCCAAGAAAAAAAGCGCTTTACCCTTCCACTGGTCGGGTTGCAGAACACCTATAGGGGGTAGTGGTTGTCTGAGCGATGCCAACTCAGACACCAGTTATGATTTTATAAGACTTCCTTATAAATCATAATTATTCATGTGCATCTACCCCTCGCATGGGTGCACGGCTTTATACTATGCTTATAAAAGTCGATGTACCTGTGCGCACATATGGCTTAACACGGGAGCCATAAAATAAGACCTTTTTGTTGAATTATAAGTTAGCAAGGTCTTATAAGGAATAGTATATATGTTTCTTAAATAGTTCATATATGCAGATATAAGAGAACGTATATTGATATTATGTTGTAAAAATGATGTATTTAAGAAATTTATAAGTGAATGCGATATTGTCTCATGCTTTAGCATGAGACATTGTTCGGTGAGATGGTTTTCTTCCAAGTCCCGTACCAAAAAAAAAAAAAAATTTACTCTTCCACACTTCAGTCTCCAGACGTACTATAGGGAGTAGTCGGTGTCTGGTGAAAAGATGGAAACCAACAAGACATGATTATATTATAAAGAAATCTTTATAAAATCATGTTTACTTTATGTGCATCTACCCCTGACATGAGTGAAGTAGTTTTATAACATGCTTATAAAAACTAATAGTAACCATGTGCACATTGAAATTCTATATCAGATATACTATATATTAAATTATATATATATCTCTGATCCAAGGGTGCATTATTCTTATAATTTTTGATTATAACGATTAGTAAGTACCCAGAGTGGATATTGTAGAATTTCTAACGAAAGTAGGTTGTGGAATATCAACGCCTTTGTGATATATACTAATACCAATGAAACTTTCTCATAAAAATGCTATTAACAAACTAATAAAATATTTGAAGTGAATGAAAGTAGGTTTGAGTGGATATTGTAGAATTTCTAACGAAAGTAGGTTGTGGAATATCAACGCCTTTGTGATATATACTAATACCAATGAAACTTTCTCATAAAAATGCTATTAACAAACTAATAAAATATTTGAAGTGAATGAAAGTAGGTTTGAGTAATATCAATGTAATGTTACCATACTATGATCTTTCTCATAAATAAAATATTATTAAGAAGAAGATGGTCATTGGATATGTTGATTTTGGCAACATTTTACTACGAGAATGACAAATATATAAATTTTTACTATTTTACCTAGTGCGACCATGATCAATGTTATAATACGATGATCTTAAAATGGTCAAAATTTGTCAGGGGTATCAAAGAAATTTATACTCTTGTCGCCTAAAAATGATATTAAATATCATGCAAAACTAATTTCGCTTTCAACAATAATAAGATTTGTTTTATTTAATAAAACAATCGTTAAATTTACAACATAAAAGAATTAAAAATTCTTTATCAAAAACAATATAAAAGCTTCGAAAAAAATGCTATTAATTTATATATACATATATATAGAAAAGATTTAAAAAAGTAATCAAAGTAATATATATATCTTTATGATATATATATCTTTATTATTTATAATCATTCTTATAAACATTATTCTGGTTGATCCTGCCAGTAGTTATATGCTTGTCTCAAAGATTAAGCCATGCATGTCTAAGTACAAACGAAATTAAAGTGAAACCGCAAAAGGCTCATTATATCAGTTATGGTTTATTAGATCGTAACAGTTACTTGGATAACTGTGGTAATTCTAGAGCTAATACATGCAATTATAAACACGGACCTCTGGGACGTGTGCTTTTATTAGGCTAAAACCAAGCGATACCTTTTATAGGGATCGTTACAATGGTTGAACTCTAGATAATTTGCCGATCGTATGGTCTTGTACCGACGACAGATCTTTCAAATGTCTTCCCTATCAACTATTGATGGTAGTATCTTGGACTACCATGGTTGCAACGGGTAACGGGGAATCAGGGTTCGATTCCGGAGAGGGAGCCTGAGAAACGGCTACCACATCTAAGGAAGGCAGCAGGCGCGTAAATTACCCACTCCCAGTACGGGGAGGTAGTGACGAAAAATAACAATACAGGACTCATATCCGAGGCCCTGTAATTGGAATGAGAACACTTTAAATCCTTTATCAAGGACCCATTAGAGGGAAAGTCTGGTGCCAGCAGCCGCGGTAATTCCAGCTCTAATAGCGTATATTAAAGTTGTTGCGGTTAAAACGTTCGTAGTTGAATTTGTGCTTCATACGGGTAGTACTACTATAATATTGGTGTGTACATTACCTTATGTTATGTGAGCGTATTACCGGTGGAGTTCTTATATATATTGATTCATATCACTTGGATTTAATATATATACCTCCTATTTATACCTGCTTCAGTGCTCTTTACCGAGTGTTGTTGTAGGCCGGTACAATTACTTTGAACAAATTAGAGTGCTTAAAGCAGGCTTCAAATGCCTGAATATTATGTGCATGGAATAATGGAATAAGACCTCTGTTCTACTTTCATTGGTTTTTAGATCAAGAGGTAATGATTAATAGAAGCAGTTGGGGGCATTAGTATTACGACGCGAGAGGTGAAATTCTTGGACCGTCGTAAGACTAACTTAAGCGAAAGCATTTGCCAAAGATGTTTTCATTAATCAAGAACGAAAGTTAGAGGCTCGAAGGCGATCAGATACCGCCCTAGTTCTAACCATAAACGATGCCAGCTAGCAATTGAGTGTAGCTACTATTATGGCTTTCTCAGTCGCTTCCCGGGAAACCAAAGCTTTTGGGCTCCGGGGGAAGTATGGTTGCAAAGCTGAAACTTAAAGGAATTGACGGAAGGGCACCACCAGGAGTGGAGCCTGCGGCTTAATTTGACTCAACACGGGAAAACTTACCAGGTCCGAACATAAATGAGTAAGACAGATTGATAGCTCTTTCTCGAATCTATGGCTGGTGGTGCATGGTCGTTCTTAGTTCGTGGAGTGATTTGTCAGGTTAATTCCGTTAACGAACGAGATTCAAATATATTAAATAGATGCATTCAGGATTATGATGCTGAAACTTTATATAGCCTTCTTATATGGCCTACATTAACATGTATAAGTATTTGAATGTGTTTATATAGGGTGGAGTCGTACCTGCTTGTTTGTCCCATTAATACGGATACTGGCTTCTTAAATGGACAAATTGCGTCTAGCAATATGAGATTGAGCAATAACAGGTCTGGAATGCCCTTAGATGTCCTGGGCTGCACGCGCGCTACAATGAAAGTATCAACGTGTATTTCCTAGACCGAGAGGTCCGGGTAAACCGCTGAATCACTTTCATGCTTGGGATTGTGCACTGAAACTGTTCACATGAACCTGGAATTCCTAGTAAGTGTGAATCATAAATTCATATTGATTAGGTCCCTGCCCTTTGTACACACCGCCCGTCGCTACTACCGATTGAATTTTTTAATGAGGTCTCCGGACGTGATCGCTGTGACGCCTTTATGGGTGTTACGGTTGCTTTTCGCGGAAGTTGACCAAATTTGAGTATTTAGAGGAAGTAAAAGTCGTAACAAAGTTTCCGTAGGTGAACCTGCGGAAGGATCATTAATGTTATAACATTTAACAAATATTTCTCCACTCTTCCAAACGTTACTGTTGGTATATTCTATCCTGATATCCTTTTAATGGGGATATGCGGAATATAGACGACTAAAGGTCCTTGGAATGTAGAGTTGATCTGATCCACTCTTCCAAACGTTACTGTTGGTATATTCTATCCTGATATCCTTTTAATGGGGATATGCGGAATATAGACGACTAAAGGTCCTTGGAATGTAGAGTTGATCTGATGATGATATATTCTATCCTGAATATATTGCTTATAATCATTTATAAGTAATATGCAGAGTATATTCGTGGGAAGATCACGGAAATGGAAATATTGATCCATCAAAAGTATGATGAGATGTATAGCATATAGTATATGTCATTGGATATGTTTGTTAAGAAAGACGTATTTACAACGAGAATAACAGCTTGCAGAGTTATTTGCATAAAGATTAGTTATTGAATATTGTCTTGTGTATTTATGTCATTGAATATATTTGTTACAGCAGCGGTATGTTTTCAACGATAATAACAATTTGCTCGCATATTGTTATTGAATGTGCCCTTGCTAATGATGTTACATTAATAGAAGTCATTGAATATGGTTGTTATAGCAACAGCATATTTACAACGAGAATGACTATAGATAAGGAAAAGCTTGCATAGGTTGCTTGCTAAATTAGATATCTTATAAAAGTTACATTAATATAAGTCATTGAATATGGTTGTTATAGCAACGGCATATTTACAACGAGAATGACTATAGATAAGGAAAAGCTTGCATAGGTTGCTTGCTTAATTAGATCTTATAATAAAGGTAGTCATTGAATATGTTTGTAACAAGACAAACAGTTTGCAACGAGAATGACTATTATAAGAGGAAAAACTTGCAATTGGTTGCGTGTTAAATGATCTTATAAATAATAACAAAATATTTACAACGAGATTGACTATAAAAACATCATATTTACAACGAGAATGACAATAAAATGCTTGCATAAATTATATATATATATACATATAAATATAAGATTGTTGTACTTAAAAAAGTAAATTATATTACACGCATTGGTAATATTATAATTTATTAAAAGAAGGTAAACAATATATTACATACATTGGTAATACCAAAATTTATTAAGAAAATAAACGATATTACATACATTGGTAATATTAGAAAATTTATTAAGAAAATAAATGGTATTTACATACATTGGTAATATTAGAATTTATTAGTAGCGAAAGGTAAACTATTTTACTTACATTGTAAAATTACAGTTTATTTACACACAGTAAATGAGTTTCTCATAAGAGAAGTTTAGACATTCATCAACAATATAAATGTTCATATTTATATATATATATTTATAAACTTTTAAAATAAACTATATTACTTGAATTGGTAATAGAACAGTTTATAGAAATAAGCTATATTACTCACTTTGGTAATAGTACAGTTTATGGGGTTTAAAAAAAAAAAAACAAATTTTGACATAAAATTATATAAATAAACAAAATTAAAATATACTCTAAGCGGAGGATCACTTGGCTCATGGGTCGATGAAGAACGCAGCAAACTGTGCGTCATCGTGTGAACTGCAGGACACATGAACATCGACATTTTGAACGCATATTGCAGTCCATGCTATACGTACTTTAAAATTTTTTTTTTTATAGTGCTGCATGGACTACATATGGTTGAGGGTTGTAAGACTTTCTTAATTAAGTTGCTTGAAGATATTTTTAATATCTTTTTAAGCACATGTTGTATTATTAAAAAATATTATTTGATATTTTTTATAATATTAATAATAAGGAATAATAATAATTTGCTTTTATCTCTTTGCAGATCAAGTATAAAATTTAATATACTGTGAATAGCGATTTGATTACATTAAAGCATAAAAATTATTATTATAAAGTATATAGAAAAAATAAAAACTTTTTAAACAACCTCAACTCATATGAGATTACTCCCTGAATTTAAGCATATTAATGAGGGAAGGAAAAGAAACTAACTAGGATTTTCTTAGTAGCGGCGAGCGAAAAGAAATTTAGTTCAGCACTGAGTTATTTTGTTGTTTTAACAAATATAAGATGCAGTGTATGGAATATCTATAATCTAGTATGATAAATTAGCAGTCCAAGTCCTTCTTAAATGAGGCCATTTACCCATAGAGGGTGCCAGGCCCGTAGTGACGTTAATGATTACTAGAAGATATTTCTTAAGAGTCGTGTTGCTTGATAGTGCAGCACAAATTGGGTGGTAAACTCCATCTAAAACTAAATATAACCATGAGACCGATAGCAAACAAGTACCGTGAGGGAAAGTTGAAAAGAACTCTGAATAGAGAGTTAAATAGTACGTGAAACTGCTTAGAGGTTAAGCCCGATGAACCTGAATATCTAATATGAAAAATTCATTGTTAATAATACATTAATTTTATTTTAATGTAATAATAATGTGCAATTTTTTCATATAAGGACATTGTAATCTGTTAATATGATCGATAATAGAAAAATTTATCAGAAGTATCAGTTTTGCAAAGTTTATGTTTTATTATATAAAAAATTTATTTTTTGATAATTAACATAAAATGCATATATGGTTACAGATAAATTATTGACAGATTTTTATTATATATAGCGCTTACACATACATTATATATGTGTTATAGTAATTAAATTAAATTTTTTAATTTTTTTATTATATGCGTTAATATGATTAACAATGCTATAGATTTAGGATACCTTCGGGACCCGTCTTGAAACACGGACCAAGGAGTCTAACATGTGTGCAAGTCATTGGGTATATAAAACCTAAAGGCGTAATTAACTTAACTGTTTAATTTAATGGGATCATATATATATTATTAATATTATATATTCCATCCCGGGGCGTTCTATACAGTTATGCATTTTAATATAAATTTTTTTTTAAAGGATATATTATATATGCCTCTAACTAGAGCGTACCTTGAGCATATATGTTGTCACCCGAAAGATGATGAACTATACCTGATCAGGTTGAAGTCAGGGGAAACCCTGATGGAGGACCGAAGCAGTTCTGACGTGCAAATCGATTGTCAGAATTGGGTATAGGGGCGATAGACCTATCGAATCATCTAGTAGCTGGTTCCCTCCGAAGTTTCCCTCAGGATAGCTGGTGCATTTAAATATTATTTAAAATAATCTTATCTGGTAAAGCGAATGATTAGAGGCATTAGGGCCGAAACGACCTTAACCTATTCTCAAACTTTAAATGGGTAAGAACCTCACCTTTCTTGATATGAAGGTTGAGGTTATGATATATTGTGCCCAGTGGGCCACTTTTGGTAAGCAGAACTGGCGCTGTGGGATGAACCAAACGTAATGTTAAGGCGCCAAAATTAACAACTCATACTGATACCATGAAAGGCGTTGGTTGCTTAAAACAGCAGGACGGTGGACATGGAAGTCGTAATCCGCTAAGGAGTGTGTAACAACTCACCTGCCGAAGCAACTAGCCCTTAAAATGGATGGCGCTCAAGTTGTATGCCTATACATTACCGCTGAAATATATGATTTATAAATTATATAATTTATAAATTTTGAAGTTTTAGTGAGTAGGAGGGTACAATGGTGTGCGTAGAAGTGTTTGGTGTAAACCTGCATGGAGCCGCCATTGGTACAGATCTTGGTGGTAGTAGCAAATAATCGAATGAGACCTTGGAGGACTGAAGTGGAGAAGGGTTTCGTGTGAACAGTGGTTGATCACGAGTTAGTCGGTCCTAAGTTCTAGGCGAAAGTCGAAAAATTTTTTAAGTTACAAATATGCAATGCAATATATGATATACTTAAATATTTTTGAACGAAAGGGAATACGGTTCCAATTCCGTAACCTGTTGAGTATACGTTTGTTATTAAAA
>CAWUPM010000268.1:25000-30704 GCA_963924295.1 Dioctria rufipes
ATCAAATGTAAAAATAATATAGTATTTGGGGTATATGTGACCCAAGGTACTGAAAATGTCTCAGTGGCGTAGAGAAAAATATCGAAAAAAGGGGTCAAAATGAAATTAATGGCGAAAAAAAGTACACCACGTAATAGTACTCGCCAAGACCTTTCCAAAAAGTACCTACATGCCGGGGTAGGGGTGAAAGTAAAAATCGCGAAATTTTCATAGGGGTACCCCTGTAAAAACGGGAAAAAATTTAATTTTTCGCGGGAGTTGGCCAACTGTAATTGCTATAGAATCTGAAGGAAAAGCCCGAATGCCTTCAAATAAACTTCCAGACATAGAGGAGACCTGTAGGTAGCACATTTTATAAGCACTGTGCCGTGAGTTACATAGTACTCCCGGTAGATGGCGCCAAGTGCGCGAGAAAAGTTGTCACAGTTATGTATTTTTTTAAATAGGTAAATAAGGTGCTATGTCGCTGAAATTTCGTATAGGCAATCTTGTGGTAAGCCGGTATCCATAAAAAATTCAAAAGTTGGATTTATCTGAAATTCGTAGAGCAAAGTTTCCAAATGAAGATTTTCGTTAAAAATTTTGGCCGTGGAAAAAAAATTTTTACAACGCAAATGGGAGGGGGTGGGAAATAGTCTCAAAAAATCACAAAAAAATCAGAAAAAAATAATCAAAAGGAATTTTTGAAATCGGTTTATATTTGGGCTAATTATGGTGAGGGGATGAATTAATACGTATGTACATACATGTAATTTGAGAAATTCGATTGAACCAAGTTTACCGAATTTGAAAAAGAAATACATAGATCGATAGTACTCGTCAAGACCTTTCCAATGACTCCTCACTGATTGAGATCAAATGTAAAAATAATATAGTATTTGGGGTATATGTGACCCAAGGTACTGAAAATGTCTCAGTGGCGTAGAGAAAAATACCGAAAAAAGGGGTCAAAATGAAATTAATGGCGAAAAAAAGTACACCACGTAATAGTACTCGCCAAGACCTTTCCAAAAAGTACCTACATGCCGGGGTAGGGGTGAAAGTAAAAATCGTGAAATTTTCATAGGGGTACCCCTGTAAAAACGGGAAAAAATTTAATTTTTCGCGGGAGTTGGCCAACTGTAATTGCTATAGAATCTGAAGGAAAAGCCCGAATGCCTTCAAATAAACTTCCAGACATAGAGGAGACCTGTAGGTAGCACATTTTATAAGCACTGTGCCGTGAGTTACATAGTACTCCCGGTAGATGGCGCCAAGTGCGCGAGAAAAGTTGTCACAGTTATGTATTTTTTTAAATAGGTAAATAAGGTGCTATGTCGCTGAAATTTCGTATAGGCAATCTTGTGGTAAGCCGGTATCCATAAAAAATTCAAAAGTTGGATTTATCTGAAATTCGTAGAGCAAAGTTACCAAATGAAGATTTTCGTTAAAAATTTTGGCCGTGGAAAAAAAATTTTTACAACGCAAATGGGAGGGGGTGGGAAATAGTCTCAAAAAATCACAAAAAAATCAGAAAAAAATAATCAAAAGGAATTTTTGAAATCGGTTTATATTTGGGCTAATTATGGTGAGGGGATGAATTAATACGTATGTACATACATGTAATTTGAGAAATTCGATTGAACCAAGTTTACCGAATTTGAAAAAGAAATACATAGATCGATAGTACTCGTCAAGACCTTTCCAATGACTCCTCACTGATTGAGATCAAATGTAAAAATAATATAGTATTTGGGGTATATGTGACCCAAGGTACTGAAAATGTCTCAGTGGCGTAGAGAAAAATATCGAAAAAAGGGGTCAAAATGAAATTAATGGCGAAAAAAAGTACACCACGTAATAGTACTCGCCAAGACCTTTCCAAAAAGTACCTACATGCCGGGGTAGGGGTGAAAGTAAAAATCGCGAAATTTTCATAGGGGTACCCCTGTAAAAACGGGAAAAAATTTAATTTTTCGCGGGAGTTGGCCAACTGTAATTGCTATAGAATCTGAAGGAAAAGCCCGAATGCCTTCAAATAAACTTCCAGACATAGAGGAGACCTGTAGGTAGCACATTTTATAAGCACTGTGCCGTGAGTTACATAGTACTCCCGGTAGATGGCGCCAAGTGCGCGAGAAAAGTTGTCACAGTTATGTATTTTTTTAAATAGGTAAATAAGGTGCTATGTCGCTGAAATTTCGTATAGGCAATCTTGTGGTAAGCCGGTATCCATAAAAAATTCAAAAGTTGGATTTATCTGAAATTCGTAGAGCAAAGTTTCCAAATGAAGATTTTCGTTAAAAATTTTGGCCGTGGAAAAAAAATTTTTACAACGCAAATGGGAGGGGGTGGGAAATAGTCTCAAAAAATCACAAAAAAATCAGAAAAAAATAATCAAAAGGAATTTTTGAAATCGGTTTATATTTGGGCTAATTATGGTGAGGGGATGAATTAATACGTATGTACATACATGTAATTTGAGAAATTCGATTGAACCAAGTTTACCGAATTTGAAAAAGAAATACATAGATCGATAGTACTCGTCAAGACCTTTCCAATGACTCCTCACTGATTGAGATCAAATGTAAAAATAATATAGTATTTGGGGTATATGTGACCCAAGGTACTGAAAATGTCTCAGTGGCGTAGAGAAAAATACCGAAAAAAGGGGTCAAAATGAAATTAATGGCGAAAAAAAGTACACCACGTAATAGTACTCGCCAAGACCTTTCCAAAAAGTACCTACATGCCGGGGTAGGGGTGAAAGTAAAAATCGCGAAATTTTCATAGGGGTACCCCTGTAAAAACGGGAAAAAATTTAATTTTTCGCGGGAGTTGGCCAACTGTAATTGCTATAGAATCTGAAGGAAAAGCCCGAATGCCTTCAAATAAACTTCCAGACATAGAGGAGACCTGTAGGTAGCACATTTTATAAGCACTGTGCCGTGAGTTACATAGTACTCCCGGTAGATGGCGCCAAGTGCGCGAGAAAAGTTGTCACAGTTATGTATTTTTTTAAATAGGTAAATAAGGTGCTATGTCGCTGAAATTTCGTATAGGCAATCTTGTGGTAAGCCGGTATCCATAAAAAATTCAAAAGTTGGATTTATCTGAAATTCGTAGAGCAAAGTTACCAAATGAAGATTTTCGTTAAAAATTTTGGCCGTGGAAAAAAAATTTTTACAACGCAAATGGGAGGGGGTGGGAAATAGTCTCAAAAAATCACAAAAAAATCAGAAAAAAATAATCAAAAGGAATTTTTGAAATCGGTTTATATTTGGGCTAATTATGGTGAGGGGATGAATTAATACGTATGTACATACATGTAATTTGAGAAATTCGATTGAACCAAGTTTACCGAATTTGAAAAAGAAATACATAGATCGATAGTACTCGTCAAGACCTTTCCAATGACTCCTCACTGATTGAGATCAAATGTAAAAATAATATAGTATTTGGGGTATATGTGACCCAAGGTACTGAAAATGTCTCAGTGGCGTAGAGAAAAATACCGAAAAAAGGGGTCAAAATGAAATTAATGGCGAAAAAAAGTACACCACGTAATAGTACTCGCCAAGACCTTTCCAAAAAGTACCTACATGCCGGGGTAGGGGTGAAAGTAAAAATCGCGAAATTTTCATAGGGGTACCCCTGTAAAAACGGGAAAAAATTTAATTTTTCGCGGGAGTTGGCCAACTGTAATTGCTATAGAATCTGAAGGAAAAGCCCGAATGCCTTCAAATAAACTTCCAGACATAGAGGAGACCTGTAGGTAGCACATTTTATAAGCACTGTGCCGTGAGTTACATAGTACTCCCGGTAGATGGCGCCAAGTGCGCGAGAAAAGTTGTCACAGTTATGTATTTTTTTAAATAGGTAAATAAGGTGCTATGTCGCTGAAATTTCGTATAGGCAATCTTGTGGTAAGCCGGTATCCATAAAAAATTCAAAAGTTGGATTTATCTGAAATTCGTAGAGCAAAGTTACCAAATGAAGATTTTCGTTAAAAATTTTGGCCGTGGAAAAAAAATTTTTACAACGCAAATGGGAGGGGGTGGGAAATAGTCTCAAAAAATCACAAAAAAATCAGAAAAAAATAATCAAAAGGAATTTTTGAAATCGGTTTATATTTGGGCTAATTATGGTGAGGGGATGAATTAATACGTATGTACATACATGTAATTTGAGAAATTCGATTGAACCAAGTTTACCGAATTTGAAAAAGAAATACATAGATCGATAGTACTCGTCAAGACCTTTCCAATGACTCCTCACTTATTGAAATCGGATGAAAAATAAGGAATTTTTATTTATTTATCGATGTTTGCTACATGAATTTATAAGGGAAGGCATACGACTTTTGAGATTTTTATAAGGAACACATGAAAAATTTCTGATTTGGCACTATACATTTTCATACACTACACACCAATTCTAATCATATGCTTATACTGGAAATCGGATTTGCGAAAAATTGCAGAAAAGAAATATCAATAAACTCATTTCCCAATTTTTGTACGGGACACATGAGTGTTTTCTTATAACAAAACAGAAAAATTTTCTGACTGTAAAAGAAATCGAGGTTTGCTACATGAATTTATAAGGGAAGGCATACGACTTTTGAGATTTTTATAAGGAACACATGAAAAATTTCTGATTTGGCACTATGCATTTTCATACACTACACACCAATTCTAATCATATGCTTATACTGGAAATCGGATTTGCGAAAAATTGCAGAAAAGAAATATCAATAAACTCATTTCCCAATTTTTGTACGGGACACATGAGTGTTTTCTTATAACAAAACAGAAAAATTTTCTGACTGTAAAAGAAATCGAGGTTTGCTACATGAATTTATAAGGGAAGGCATACGACTTTTGAGATTTTTATAAGGAACACATGAAAAATTTCTGATTTGGCACTATGCATTTTCATACACTACACACCAATTCTAATCATATGCTTATACTGGAAATCGGATTTGCGAAAAATTGCAGAAAAGAAATATCAATAAACTCATTTCCCAATTTTTGTACGGGACACATGAGTGTTTTCTTATAACAAAACAGAAAAATTTTCTGACTGTAAAAGAAATCGAGGTTTGCTACATGAATTTATAAGGGAAGGCATACGACTTTTGAGATTTTTATAAGGAACACATGAAAAATTTCTGATTTGGCACTATGCATTTTCATACACTACACACCAATTCTAATCATATGCTTATACTGGAAATCGGATTTGCGAAAAATTGCAGAAAAGCAATATCAATAAACTCATTTCCCAAAATTTTTGTATGGGACACATGAGTGTTTTCTTATAACAAAAGGGTAAAATTTTCTGACTGTAAAAAAAGCGTTTTACTCTTCCACTGGTCGGGTTGCAGAACACCTATAGGGGGTAGTGGTCCTCTGAGCGATGGACGGTGACGTCAAGAAACATGATTTTATAAGAAATCCTAATAACTCTTACTTATCTATGTGCTTCCACTACCCCCACATGGGTGCGTGGCTTATAAGATGCTTATAAGAACCAACGCACCTATGTGCACATAGATAAGGGCTTAACACGGAAGTCATAAGAGAAAACCTAATAATAGTGGGCGAAAAAAGGTCTTATAAGAAAACCTATAAACTGTCTCATACTATTGCATGGGACACATTAGTGTTTTCTTATAACAAAAGGTTAAAATTATCTGACAGTAAAAAAAGCGTTTTAC